>MU703340.1:112038-126083 GCA_026770625.1 Nicotiana glauca
ACTATAATTTTGTGATGAAGGGTGACGCTACTGCCTAACAATTAACCTTTTGGGTTTGCGAAGTATGATTAGATCCGATTGGATCTGGTCCTATCCTATCCAAATTCTCGGAACTTAGAACGACCGGCCTGTTTGAACGGTAGAACAAGGAAAGGGGCAAACGTGCCCATTCTCTTCCGGACACGAGCATGAACATAAAAAAACTGAATACATATACATAATGGAACGACATATTCAAAAATATGTGATTCGATTTGAGAGGAAAGAATCCCATTCTATTTGTTATTTTTACTTAGTTTTCTTAAACTTTTCTTCCATAGGAGTGGTTTGGCCTCTTATATTGTGATGAACCAAAAAGTCATTTCTTGTTTTCAAAGTCGAATTCATATTCCGAAGCCTTAAAAACCTCCTTTTATCTCTTCTCGATTTGTGTGCGCAGTCCGGGCGCGATTCCGGAAAGCATTTATGTGAAAATTTGAGAAAATATTAATTTTTGCCTTTAAAAGTTAATTTTAGTTAACTTCGATCAATATTTTAGGTAAACAGACCCGTGCTCGGACGGTCCCGGTGGGTCCGTAGTAAAATATGGGACCTGGACATATGCCCGAAATCGAATTCCGAGGTCTCTAGCCCGAGAAATGAATTTTTGAAAGAAATTGATAAGATCGAAAATGCAATAATTTAAAAGAGTTGGTCTTGTTGGTATCAGACCCATATTTTGATTCCGAAACCCAGTACAGGTTCGTTATGATTATTTAAACCTTATTTGTAAAATTTGGTAAAAACGGAGTTTATTTGACGTGATCCGGACCTTTGGTTGAGAAAATTGAAGTTTTGAAACTATCTTGAAAATTTCATGTGTTTTGTTGTTGAATTCATAGTTCTAGGTGTTATTTTGGCAATTAGATCGCATGAGCAAGGTCGTATGATGTTTTAAGACTTGTGTGCATGTTTGGTTTAGAGCCCTGAGGTCTCGGGTGACTTTTAGGTAGGCTACAGAGTGATTTAGACTTAAGGATTTTTGCTGATATGCTTTAGGTCTGCAAACGCTCGCAAATTCGAGCATTGCATTTGCGAAGATATTTCGCATTTGCGATTAGAAGGTTGGGAAGGGGACCTTCGCATTTGCGAAGCTCAGTGTCGCAATTGCGATGAGAACAGAGGCCGCATTTGCGATGCTAGCAGGCTAGGCCAATCTTCGCATTTGTGAAGTGAAGTCCGCATTTGCAAGTTCGCATTTGCGAACATGTGATCGCAAATGCGATATCTTCAACTGTTCAAAATGAGTTTTGGACGGGATTTTTTATTCATTCTCTCATTTTTCAAAACCTAAACTTCAAGAGGCGATTTTCCAAAGACACGTTCTTCCCCAAATCACAGGTAAATGATTCTTATCTCATTTTTTTTAATCTTTGACTTTTTTTTTTACAAAATTTCATCCTAGAATCTAGGATTTTCATGGTGGAATTGGAAAATTTTAGGTAAAAATTAGGGATTTTAAAATTTGGGAGTTTAGACCTCAAATTGAGGTCGGATTCCAAAACCGATTGTGTATCCGGGATCGAGGGTGAATGGGTAATCGGATTTTGATTCGAATTTTGAGTTTGGACCAAGCAGGCCCGGGGTCAGGTTTTGACTTTTGGGGAAAGTGTTGGAAAACCTATAATTATGCATTGGAATTGATTTCTTTAGCATTTATTGATGTTATTAATTTAATTATGACTAGACACGAGTGGATTGGAGGTGGAATCGAGAGGTAAAGCAGTAATTGAGCTTTGAAATACTCGTTGGCTTGAGGTAAGTGTTTGGTCTAACCTTGATTTGAGGGATTAAGGATCCCCGACCTACTTGCTACGTAAAATTCCATGTGTGTGGCGTATATGTGTGGTGACGAGTATCTATGCACCACCAAATTATTATTTTAGCCTGTTCCCTACCCCATTTACTAATATATTATTTCATGTCTTAATTGCTACTTGTTCATAAATGCTTCAATGTCTAATTGCTTCTTGTTAACTATTGTTTTCTCTATTAAAGTATTAATTATTTCGTAGTTTTATTTTATTACCTTCTTGGTTTAAGTTGGTTGTTGGTACTTCATGGTACACCTTGATTGGTCTCGTTGTGTATTATTAACTGTTGAAGTTTTGTAATTGTATAGATCTCCCGTGGTTATGATTTGAGGAATAAATGTTATGGAGGGTTTGAGCTAAACTGTGAAACAATTGTTCTTATTTTGTAATTTGTACTGATATGTGGGATCGGGTTGCACGCCGCAACACGAGGAATAAGGGTGAATGTGATTTTCTGGTGGGATCGGATTGCGCACCGCAACAAAGAGTAATAAGGGTGGACAGGTGGGATCGGGTTGCACGCCTTAACAGGAAAAATAAGGGTGGATTGGTAGGATCGGGTTGCACACCGCAACAAGGAGAAATAAGGGTGAATGTTTATATTGGTGGGATCGGGATGCATGCCGTATCACTTTGTATTTATTTACTTATCTTCTGTTATTTTTACCCCGTGGTATCGAAATTCTCTCTTAAGGATTGTCTATAGCTGAGTACTGGCAAAATATTTGGGTTTCGTATTTACTTTGTTGTTACTTACTGTACCAATTCGTGTTTTACTTCCTTTTGCTTTACCATATACTGTTGCAGGTTATATCGTATATGCCCCGCCGTAGCTTCGTCACTACTTTGCCGAGATTAGGCTCGACACTTACCAGTACATGGTCGGTTGTACTACTCTGCACTTTCTGTGCAGATTTCAGAGCTGGTAGTGGCTGATCGAGAGATTGGTTGCTGATTCTACATCCAGGAGACCCAAGGTAGACGTGCAGGCGTCCGCAGGCCCTGACGTCCCCTCCTATCTTTACTTCATTTCTATTTTACTTTCTTCGAGACAAATATTTTCTTTCAAACCATTACTTGTAGTATTCATAGAATGTTTGTGAGTTGTGACACCAATTTCTGGGTGATATCTATTTCGGCTTTCGTTAATAGTATATGAGTAATCAATTAAATCATGTACTTTCGCTTTTATTTCCGCTGATTTAGTTTTGATAAATTTTAATTATAAAAGGATAAAGGAAAAAGGTATAATATTCTATTTTTTCTTTTTAGTGTTGTTATTTTTAATTCGTATTTTCTTAAACGTTTCTTCCTTAGGGGAGGTTGGCATCTTATTATGACTAATAAAACTACAATCCCATATGTATCGAACACGTGAAAATAATAGCCAGCCTTTTATTTTGCAATATATCCATTTAATTAGCATATGGTTACACTTTTTCTTTATAAGTTAAGCCGCTTTGAAGTCGTGGTAAGAGTGTAACACATAATATCTAGATTAAGCGCACGTTACGTGTTCAAATTATGTACTGCGTATTATATTTAAGTGGAAAGCATAAAGGGAAAGACTCATGATATATCAAATTTCGAACCTCGTCAATTGATCATCCCTTATCAAAAACTTAGATGTACGACATTCTAGGAAAATAGGCTGACGTTAAGGTACCAAACTGTTGCGACTTTAGCACAAACAGTTCTATAAAATATACTATTCGAAGTGAAGGGTTTCTAATGGAGGAACATTTTGTAGTTTGGTGAAAAATCACTCAAAAATTAGACGTAAAAAGGGAGAAAATGGTAGGCACGAGGCTATACTTTATCTTAGGCTTTTTATGAGCAAAGTGTGAGAATCATGGTCCTGAGTCAGATTGCATTTCTTTATTTGGTCTTTCGTTAGGCCTCTTAGTACGTATTCTATCTTGTCAATATCGCATGCTGTAATAATTACGTTTCAAACTTGATAAAGTTTACTGTATTATTAAATTTATTGCACTAAAATTGTAAAAAAAAACAATAATCTATTTATCACAATTTATATGAAGGGATTATATTTAGAATACAAGGATCATACCACCACTAGCTAGCTTTCTTTGCTTTAATGGGGTGATGTGCAATTATAGTTGGTGCAAGTCGCTCTTGAATATAAATTTATTAAATATTTATATATATTTAATAGATTTCATATTACAAACACAAAATTTAAGCAAAAGTCAATGAGTTCAGTGGAACGGTATCAAATATATTAGCTCCGCCCCTGAATAAGAGTAATAGTTTTTTGAATGTTTTATATTGGCTTTCCAGGCTTAGAGCATTAAATTATAGTCTTGCTTCTCGAGCACCAACGCATATGAACTAAAAAAATCCATATTTCCATGACCCCCATATTAGAAAGGGAGTACGGATGATGGCGAGTTTAGTAGAAGGATTGACAAACTTTTAGGCTGATAAACTTTTGAATAAGCGATGCATAATGAATATATATATAACACCTTAGGTAAAATTTCATATTGGAAAGGGATAGAAGAGTAAAACCGCTATATAAAACAGAGTTTAAGTTCACATGATATACACATCTTAATTAAGATGCAAATTCGTGAAATCTATTGGATCAAAGCGGATAATATGTGGCATTGAACTAGCTGAGTTCGTGACAATAAATATTCTATTCTTTCATTCAAAAGCTAGGTTCTTGGCCAAACATAATATGAATCGTATCACATCACAAATTCACAATAATGTATTACTTAAGCTTCAAAAAGCAACAGAAAAATAAGATTCAATAAGCATACGATTCTTGAATTGTGATTACATGCCATTCATGTATGCCCTTAAAAAACTAACGGTACAAGTATATATCAATGAAGAATATCCCTAATTATATTTCCCTTGACTTAAAGTCCATTTGTTTCTCTTTTTTAAATTAAATGGATTAACAACACATCTTTTCAATACCCTTGATTCTTGGATATGGATTAGATGATTCACTTATGGCATATGCTTTTTTCAAGTACTTCCACGACAGATTTAATTCTTCTTTAGTAGCATAATCCATTGCTACCATGAATTTTATTAAGTATATGCTTTCTCTTTGCATATTTCAGGTCTGCCTAACCCATAAATTTGAACGTGGAAGGTATGGATTAGATTCTTTAACACGTGTATTAAGATTTAAGAACCACATCTTTACTTCAGATGCCTAGCAGCTGCATGGCATGCATGGGAAGAAAAAAGTGACTTAAGTTATGTACATTGGCACTGTAAAAAGATTTTTTACATTAATAACGTACGTAGTTTTTTTAATTTATTTTACTCGAGGGTCTATCAGAAACAACTTCTTTGCTCTTCCAGGATTGAAATAAGATCTGCGTACACACTACTCTTCTCCAATCCATATTTGTAAGTACTCACTGAGTTGGTTTTTTTAAATTTTATATTGTTGTTGTTGTTGTTATTTTTCGGTACCAGTGTAGGTCCCAACTTAATCAAAATTCGCAACGAGGAGTCTCATATTACGGAGTAAAGCACTCCCTAACAAAGGTAACTCAATACCAAAGATTTGAATCCGATATCTCTAATTAATTAAGGACAAATGAGTAGTTACTATTGATGTGTGTGTCAAGGTAGGCTGCCTACATTATACCCCATAGGGTGCGGCCTTTCTCCAGAACCTACAAGAATGCAATGCTTTATGCATTGAGCTGCCTTTTTTGACTACTTACCACTTCAACACAACTCTTATTGATTATTAATGTATGTAGTTGAGCATATTGTAGCAGGTCAGTTACCAAATAATGTTCTATATTTATATGTAATTACCTTATAAGTAATTATAAATAACGTGTGATTGTATAAGTACTTTTTATAATGTTCATGCATATATAAAATTAAACCCGAAAAAATGTTACAAGCAACAACAACAACAACTCAGTAAAATTCCACCAAGTGGGGTCTGGGGAGGGTAAAGTGTATGTTGATACCCAATTTTTTTCTATGTCTCTTTAATATGCAAAACACTCTCAAATAGCACATGTGTGCATATATAAGCATGTCCAAATGTCTTATTATTTTTTCTCATTTTTTAAAGATTTTTAAACCAATTTATTTCCCTATTTCATTCATAAAAAACCAGTAATAATTATCAAAATTATCATTTTTGATAATTCATTTGTTGGACTCTCATATTTATACTAAAATATAGCTAATATATTTTTGCATATTTTTTATAAATTGATTTAGTATTATTAAGGCAGAATACATAAAATGACACCTGAACTTGTACTCAAATCCTTGTTACACACCTGTTGACCATGGGAATATTTTCATACACTCAACCTTTCAAAAGTGTATCTAGTATACACAGTTTTGCCTACATGGCACGCCCGTCCTTTACACACAAATAAGGCGAGTGACTAAAAAGTTTTGCATCTGAAGCCTCATAAAAACGTCATATGTCTAACTTTTTCCCTTTTTTATTTTTTATTCTTCTCCTTCATTTTTCTTCCTCCATTAATGCTCACAAAACCTCTTTCTAGCTTTTTTTTGGCTACTTTTCAAACTTTTATTTCCTGTACTTAGACTTGATTACTTACTCAATTATTTTACTGCTTCTTTTATGGCAACTATCAGTTTGCCTACAAATTGATTTCTTTCCTTATTATGAGCATGTCATTACCCGGTAAGAAAATGATCCCTTAATTAAGGCAATCACTCATATAATTGATTCTGAATAGTAATTTTTTTTATGTTTGTGGCTTATTATTTCCCTTTCACTCGTTTTCAAAAGGCTATAAATACCCTGTACTTCTCTTCTTTCAAACACGAACAATTTTAAGTTCAAAATACACACTTACACTCAAAAACTCTCTCTTGCTTTACTGCTACTTGTGCTACTGTCTGTTTAGCCAGCTGAAAGCCAAGGCTAGACTTTGGAGTCCTGTTTAATTTTCTTTACTACACTTTGTTTCTATGGCTGATATGTTCTAACTAATTTTCAGCATCAACAACAACATGTTTCCTTACTGTTCTTTCATTCTTGTTTGTCTCATGTTTGTATTTGACTAAGTTCCATTATTAAAGCATGCTGCATTCTGTCTTTTTTTGTTCTGAATTAATGTTTCTATTACTTACTTATCATGGCTTTTGCACCTTAAATCCCCATCCCCGTATTTGGCAGTTGTGGTTGGTATGGGGCATGGCAACATTAAACATTGTTGTCCATGACCCAAACTTGATCCCCATGTGATCATAACCTCCATGTTTCCTCTGTTTGTTGTGTGCTCCGGTTGACTCATAGGCATGTCAGCATCTTCTATTGTTGTGTATGCCTAAAGCTGGCCCTTGCCCAAGTACACAGGCCCTTTGCAATGAATCCCCAACCCCTGACCCCCTTGTATGAAGTTATCAATTCTGTATTTTACTAGTTACTGTTTTCCTACCGCCCTTTACCCCTCTCCTTTAGCACCTCAGTTTTTAAAAAAACATATTCTTGTACTTTCACTCTACTCTTAGACTTAGATTCTGCCCCTCTTGTGTGAGACTTGCCTTGGGACCCATGAGTTACCTTTGAACTTGGACACATAAGGGCTGGCCTTTTCCACATTGCACTCATCTCTATCTATGCAACTTGGATATGAGCACTGTCCGAGGTCCTTTTGAAACCCTTAGGGAACTTTGACACACTCAAGTCTAAGAAAGGCTTTGAAGTAATGGTGTTTTAAGGCAGTTTATTCCATAGCTTAGGGAGGAACCAAGAACCCTTAGGGAACTTTGACACACCCAAGTTTATGTATTTCTGATGTAATTTAGTATCCTGGTTTGTAATATTTTTTTAATAAACACTCGGGAATGGCTAGTTAAAAGGGTTGAGTAATTATGCATGTTCAAGGGTAGAAAACATGTCCATAGGACTATTTTTAATTCTGCATATTCAAATTGCATTTAGAAAACATGTCTATAAGATTTACTTCAAGTTTTGCATATTCAAACTGCGTTTAGAAACCATGTCTATAGGATATTTTAACTATGCATCTTCAAATTGCACTTAGAAAGCATGATTATAGGATTGTTTTACATCTTGCGTGTTCAATTCTGCACCTTAGACACCATGCCTATAGAGGTTTATTTATCTTAAATTATGCATGTTCAACTTCACACTTAGATAACCTGCCTATAGGACTTTATTTTTAAACTCTGCACGTTTGTTACCACCACTTAGACATCACGCTCTAGGATTTAAACGGTCATAAATTAGTACCATGTTTATAATGCTCAAAAAATTAAAATTAGCACACTAGATATCATGTCTATAGGAGTCAAAACCAGCAATAATAGATCCTACCATCTGCAATAAGCTGAAACTCGTCTAATTTAAAATCAGTCTATTCCGAACTAGTGATTAAGTAGCTTAATCTCTCCTTGTTAACACGATTTAGCAAGCATGCCTATAGGATTTTACACCATTCTTTCTAAGTTGTGACTACACTTAGAATCAGCAATAGATACCATGTTCCTAAGAGCTCCCCTAAAAACTTAGGCAAGCCTTAGGTAATAATATTGATAAAACTGAATTCGCCTCTGTTAATTGTTCATTGCTACAACCAGCAGGCAGGCCTGATTAGTGTTGTGAGCACGTGATATTTTTCCTATGAGAATTATTCCCATAAAATTCAAAACAAAATAATTTTTCTTTATGTGCAATTTTATAAATTTTTATGGTATTTTTCGTCATTGTTTGCATTTGCATGTGCATGTTTATTTTATTTAAATTAATGAAAAAATATAAAAATAAGTTGCATTTTACTTTGGGATCTAATTTTTCAATTAAGATTAATTAAGCAAGTGTTTATTTTATAAAAATAAAAAGATTCACAAAAAATAATGTATTTTGCATTTTAGTGTTTAGTATTTAATTGTGTGATTTTGGTACTTAATTATTTGCAACAATTGTTATTTAGAGTTAATTAGTATCTTTAAGATAATTTGGTTTTATAATTTAATCTCGGATTTTTAGTTTAATTTTGAAAACAATTTAGGAATAAAAGACAAAGAATTAATGGGAAAGGGAGGAAAAACCAGGTCTGGGCAAAAAGAGCCAAGCCCAAACAAATATACCCAGTCCAGGCCCAAATTAAACACGATCCGCCCCAGCCTCGACCAAACTGGGCCGTTGAATCAGCTTGATCGAACGGTCCAGAAGTTAACCCATTCATCAACCGCGACCCAACCCACCTTATACCCGAACCAATCCAGCAACTCATTTAACTAAACGACACTGTTTCCTATAGGGGAATCGATCCAAGACATTGATCTCATTTGATCGAATGGCTTGGATCCAATTCCCCCTTATGTATATAAGTCCCAAATAGACCCCAACCCCCTTTAGAGCCCCCCCTCCCATATCGTCTCTCACAAATCTCAGAGACCAACCTCCTTCTCCGCCGTCCACCGCCCTACTCCGCCCATCGAAAATCGCCTCACGGCGGTTCCGGTGGCCAACCACCACCAAAATTACACCCCAAACTCCCCTCAACCTCCTCTTCCCAAATACCGAAACCATCTTCTTCGAATCCCAGCCTAGCTTCTCGAATAATTGAAACCCTAACAGCCCCTCCACCGTGTCCGGCGACACCATCTCCGATGGCTACCAAAATAACACCAAATGACCACCAGCACCTCCTCATCCCAAATCCAAACCCCCCTTCCTTCGAATGTTCCTGGAACGTGTCGAATATCCGATCTAAGCCACGAACCCTAGCGCCGCCCTAAAATTCCCCGGTGGCGGCGCCACTTCCCCTCAACCCCAAAATCAAACCCCTGAACCTCCTTGATCCCCTCACCCTTAATCCACCATTATCTTCCATCAAATACCCCTGAGACTCGTCGAATTTTGGGTCTAAGGTTAAACTCTAAGAGTTCGAAGTCGACTGGTCTTTGGTCCACCCTTATTAGAGGACTGATTCATCACAAAATCGATGCCGATCATTTGTTCTTGCCAAGAACGAGTGAGTGGCATCAATTTCGTATGAATCATGGCATCAAGTTTGACTGCCAGTTTAATCGGTGAGCTTGGGTTTCCTCTTTACGTTTTGTATTTTTAAGTATAGTTCTGTTTATTCATTCCTCTTCATCTCTTTCTTTTCTTTTTACTGATCAAATTTCAGTTTGAAAGTTGATCAATCTTCTAATATAAGTTTGTGTTGCGTAATGTTTGTTTGAGTGGATGGTTTTTTTTGATTTATTTCTAATAATTAGGATGTTGTTGGTATTAAGACTGAAGTTTGTATTTCTTGTTTAATCCACTTAGGCAGTCGAATTAGGGATTAGTTTGAATCTGATTGATACTCGTTTAGATGTGAATGCTCTGCACGGGTAGAATGGGGCTGTATTACTGACCTAACAAATTGTTTAATCAAAAAACATGGGGGGTTTAGTTGATTAAAGAACAAGGGACATGGGAATTAATTTAAAACAGGGCGTGCCCATACCATTAATTTAAAAATGCATGTTGCCCATACCAGTTGAATAAAATAATGGAAAAGGAGAGTAATGGGGTACTGACAATTCTGATTAGTGTCTTTAGAGCGGAAAAATCAGAGATTAGGATGGGAGAAAATATATTCTTAATTGGTTAAGTGATCTTAAGAGCTGGAAAAGGTTTAAGGTTGAGGGTATAAAATGGTGACATGGAGACCAAAAAAATAACCCTAAGAGTGATAGATCCCGAGATAAAAAGGGGGTTTAAGAGCTTAGACATAGAGATTAATAAAGAATATTCGGGGCATTGAGTGAAAATACTCTAATATATACACAAGAAAGCAAAAAAAAAAAATCACTGGTATCTCAGAAAATACAGTATATTGTAAAATCTACATTGTTCCATTGATTCTCTTTCATCTGGTTGAGAGTTTTGGCAATAAGGTGACTGTTTCATTGGTTTGAGATTGAATGCATTGGGTATTTGGTTGCAATCTGGGTAGATTCAGTGTTTAAACTCCTGTTCCATTGATTGCTGAGTTTTGATTTCATTGAAAGTTGGCTGAACTGGGCTGTTGCTTACTACTTATTGTTGTTGTTACTTGACTGTCCCTCATCTTCCCCTTCTTTTTCCAGTTTTCAGGTACAAATTCTAAATTGTGGTGCTGTATATCTGATTTGAGAAGTTGAAAAAGGGAATCCAGTCATTCGTTGCCCGAAGTTATGTTATCAGCATGTATTTAGCTTAGTTTAGTTAAATTCCATTTTAGTAGTTAAATGCTGTAACTAAACTGGACTGTATGAAATTTTTCGGACTTTCTGTAGCTCATTTGGTTGGTTACTAACGTGAGGTCAAGTCTAGCTTTCATATTTAGAATGCTAAAGTTAGTTTCATGTGCATTAAAAGGAGAATCATAAGTAGTAATAGGTTTAGATTCGATCATTTGAATTGATTTCATCATATAGCTGACAATGCTTCTAGCTAATCATGGTTTCTTACAGTTGTTTATGTTAATTCATGGCTTAATAACTTCACGCAAATAATTTCTTCAAGTCTAATTGACTATATGAAATCTAGCACCCTTGACATGTTTCAAAAGACAAAAATGATAGGTTTATTTCACTGATTCGATCCTAAGTTCAATCTGCAAATACATCTTATAATACATAGTGGTTTCAATTAGTGAGTTGTTGAAATTTTCAGAACAAGTATGTTAGATTCCCAAATTACACATGAGTGGAATATGTATGAAAAATTGGGTTAAGTTCAGAATTGGACTCGTGTGTGGGCTAAATCGGACAACTCTTTGGTTAAATAGAGTCTGGGCTTGCTTCCGTCTGCACGAGGCCCATGTGTAGGCAATGTTTCTTCGAACAGGTGGGATTGAATCTGTTTAGGTCCTGTTTTAAGGCCCAAAATGCCGAGGCTTCCTTGAAGTTGCTTTATTTAAATTTGAAACTTATTTGAATATCTTAGTAACGATGCATTGACATGTTAATTAATTAGGGCTTCTTCTTTTATTATTAGAGACAATACATGGTAGAAAAATCGTAGTCTCTTAGGTTTGCCTTAAAATAAATGAGGTGCGCCGCGCCAAATAAAATCACAAACTGCATGGCCCTCTTAAATACTTCTTTAAAAAATATTTTAGACCTTGGGACGTGCCATTTAGAAAAATTTATGGCTTCCCGCAAAGTTAATAATACGCGAGTTGCTTTAGGCCCGACATTTAATAAAATTACCTTCTTAAATTCGAGTGCACATTTATGTGATCCAAATCCAAATCCCAACGAAGTCGAAATGTGTCGAAAACTACGGGTGCATTTATGTGACGTGGTTCGAGGCGTGTTTTCACGACGTTGCAATTCTCTTTAAAAAAAATAATAAATAATAATAATAATAATAATAATAATAATCAAAGCGGTTCAAAGTTAAAAGCATACAAGTTGAAACATGTATTAAAATAAGATTTTTGCCAAATATAGCAGTTGAGCGACCGTGCTAGAACCACGGAACTCAGGAGTGCCTAACCCCTTCTCTCGGGTTAACAAAAATCCTTACCTGAATTTCTGGTTCGCGACTGTAATTCAGAGTCAAACCCTTTCCTCGATTTGAGATTCAAACTGGTAACTTGGGACACCATAAATCTCCCAAGTGGCGACTCTGAATCTCTTAATAAATGAATCTCATTTCGATTGTCCTTTAATTGGAAAAACTCCTTTTATTCTACCATTCACGGGGTGTAGTAGTAGGAAAAAGGAGGTGTGACAGCTCTGGCGACTCTGCTGGGGAAGGTGAACCCAGAACTTTGGTTCAGGGTTCAAGAATTCGAGCTTGGTATATTTGTTGTATTTGGCTTGTATATTATATGATTTTATCACATGTTTGAGACTCTGTGAAAAATGTTGCTTTTTACCGCTTTGATATTATTTGAATTGTATATATAAAACGGTTATGGAACCCCTCTCTTCTCACCTTCGGGGATGTGCTCGCTGGTCGAGACTCCCTATTCTGTTAGTGTCATAACTTAAAGTAAGAAAGAGGTCGGACAAGTTACTAAGTCGGATGGCCTTTTGGTTCCCGGTACGTAGCCCCCTCCTCGACTCAAGTTGTCAGCTTGGGTACACAGTCTAGAACATATACCCAGGTTTTGAACCTAGAATAACTCAGCCTTGTGCCGAATCCCTAGTAGGAACGCTTATCTGCATCATGTACATTTTGACTTAGGGGACTCAACACAGGGGTTGGATCCGTCTAGGAAAGGTGTACCTGGAATAATAGACCATCCTGATGCATCTTACTTGTGCACTTATTTGTTGTGTTGACCGGCTTTTAAAGGAAATAGTAGTATAAGGGTTAAAGAGAGATAATTACCTGTTTGGGAAAAATCAATGTCCAAATAGCGTCGAAACTCTGCCGAATTTTTTAGAAAAATAGAAAGAAAAAATATAGTTTGTTTTATTTGCCAGTGAAAAATGAAAGAAAAAAAGAGTCTTGTTTTCAAAAGTAGTTTGTTTTATGGAAAAAGAAGAAAAGAAAAGAAAATGTCTTATTTTCAAAATAGTTAGTTTTATTTACCAATGAAAAAAAGGGGGAAAAAGAGTCTTGTCCTCAAATATAGTTTGTTTTATTTGGCAGAACTACGTAAGTTTGATTCTCACCGGATGTGGGATACGTAGGCAACTCATATCGGGTTCAACTATTTGAAGAATCATTTGAAAAAAAAAATTAAAAAAAGGGGGAGAATTTTTTTTATAGGGTAAATAAAATTTTATAAGTGAAGGTGATGTAATTCTTGTCCAAAATAGCCTAATGTCCCCAAAGAACGACGGAAGGCTATTTTTACAAGAACAACCGCCTTTGGTCATTTCTCAAAACTTTGACCGGTTAGCAAACACAGCCTTTAAATCTTCTTCGAAGTGCTGAAAGGCCGTATTGACAAGACCGGATATTTTTTTGAGAAAACAGTGATGATTTTATTTGTTAGTCTATTTTTTGGCTGTATTGCCTTTTTGATGTTAGAATATTTTGGAGTATGTTAATATTGTAATAAAATGTGTCGTAATAAACACATTTTTCTTTTATGGAAAACTTAAAAAAAATCCAATTTTTTGTAATTAGTCATTTGGCATTTATGCCAGAATTACGCACGGTCTGATTCATGCGGGGACATGATACGTAGGCAATCCACATAAGATTCGACCACAACTATATATATA
>MU703342.1:3247-19530 GCA_026770625.1 Nicotiana glauca
AAAAAAAAAAAAAAAAAAAAAAAAAAAAAAAAAAAAAAAAAAACAGAATAATTTGAGTGTACATATTTATTTATTGTTGGAATGGGTTTTTTCCTTTGAGCTTTGCAAGTACGGGGTACCAATTCTAATTTGTGATCAGGATTTGCTCTCTATTTATTACTATTTAAGTTCTTTAACTGAACGCTCAAATTTTATTGCCTTAATTTAAATATTTTAACTTGCTTCAACTTAGCTATTTATATTTTACAGAATTGTAGCAAACAACTGATATTTTACATTTTTGTTTCAGAGATTTCCGCTTTAAGTTTGGTTTCGTAACACTAACTTTTTCTGTGATTTATAATTTTACGGTTATTTTCCCTATTTTGATTTTATTTTGTTACAATTCTTTTAAGCTGTTTATCAATAATAATAAAAAATTACAAACTTACCAGTTTGCCCTTTCTTACACTCTTTTGATTAACTTATTAAATCCTTTTTGGAATAGAAAAATATTACTTCATCCGTTCCACAATAAGTGACCAATTTTTTTTTTTATTTTGGTCCAAAATAAGTGTCAATTTATATAATAAAGAAGGAATTCAATTTGTTTTTACAAAATTACCCTTATGTGCATATTCCTAAAAAGTTTTCTTACTTCTCGCATTAAATATTTAATTAAGGGTAGATTAGTCATACTAAGTATTTTTATATAGAATTTAATATTTTCTTAATGGGCGTGCCAAAAATAAATTGATCACTTATTGTGGACCGGAGGGAGTAATACCCAGAAACGTAATCTTTCCTCTACCTCTACAAAAAGAAAAAGAACTCATCACTTTCGGTGAGTATTTTTTTTTTTTTTGGGCCAAAAGCGCTTTTGGCCAAAAATTGAAGTGTTTGGCTTGCTTTTAGATGGAAAAAAGTATTTTTGAGGAGAAACAGAAGCAGTTTTGGAGATGCAGAAGAAAGTAGATTATCTCCAAAAGCACTTTTGAGAAAAATACACTTAGAAACAGTTTTTTAAAGCTTGATCAAGCACTAATTGCTACTCATAAGTGTTTTTCAAACTAATTAGTCAAACACAAACTGCTTCTTACTAAAAGTAATTTTGAGAAAAACACTTTTGAAAAAAAAATATTTCTCAAAATAAGTTGAATTTTGCAGCTTGGCCAAACGGGCTATTCATCGACATCAATGTACCAATTAAATAGCTTCCCTGAGCCTACGGGTGTCAAATGGACGGGTTGGGTCAATTTTGAATGGGTCAAAATGAGTTGAGTCAATAATTAGGCGGGTCAAATGACCCGCCCAAAAGTTACTCGGCTAAGATGGGTTGGGTCAAGATGGGTTAAAATTCGGGTCATAACCCAACCCCCCCAACTCTTATTAAATTTTAATTAATATGTATTATTTTCTTATAAATTATATAATTACTAAATAAGGCTTTTTTGCTTTTGTTATGGTCATATTTAAAATATTAAACAAAAAATAAAATTATTTTAATATTTTAACAAACTTACTCATAGATCAATTTGGGCTAAAAATTAGCCCAACTTTAAATGGGTTGAAATGGGTTGGGTCAAGATAGACTAAGTTCAATAAATGAACGGGTCAATAACCAATCCAACCTTGAACGGATTGGGCGGATCATTTGGGCTTGGGCCAAATTTGATGGCCTACCTGAGCCTATATATAAACATTGATGTCAATAAAGTTGATAAGAAAAAAAATCTTGTAGAGAAGAGAGGAAAGAGAACGTGGGCTGGTTTTAAATTATTTTTTACTTTTTCAAAGGAATTTAATTAGTAAATTAAAAGAGTGTAAGAAAGGGTAAATTGGTAAGATTATAATTATTTTTTATTAATGATAAATAGCTTAAAAGAATTGTAATAAGGAAATCGAGAGTTAACTTAATATCAGTTCAAACTACTATCACATAAAGCAATAGCATACTACTACATCTCCGAAAGCTTCAATTTAATGAGCATAATGAAGATATGTAAAAAACTTTTTCTGTTGTCAGTTTAAGATTGAGGTTAATTAAACCAGCGACTTTTCTGGCCCTGCTGGGAAATAGATCACCGATATGTTCATCCCATACGGATGGAATACATATTTATCTTTTTTAAAAGTACACGGTACGTGGCGCAAATTTCCCTCGGTTCCACATCGTATCTAAGACGTTATCTTGTTGTGCTTTGCTTGTTTCGGTTCCAAATCACCAAATTTACAACTTTCCAAAAGTTTTAAATCGAGTTGTTCCGACTTATATTTTGTTAAAACTCATATATAAAAAATGCATATTAGTTGTTTTTATTGTGTTTCATGTTATTTCGTGATTGTTTTGTTATTTAATTAATTTATTATTTTTTATCCGAATTATATTATTAGTGTGATAAAAAAATTAGTAAAAAAGAGAAATTATTATTAGTTGTTAAAAATACCTTAAATTAGTTAATTTTTACTTTGGTATATCTTTTTGTGATTGTTTCCTGATTAAATTTTATTATTTTTATCCGATTTAGATTAGTTATCTGCTTAAAGATTAGTAAAATAATTAAATTATTATTTTAGGAATAATTAATCTTATTTAGATTTTATTGTTGTACATATAGGAATATATGACTATATAGTTCCTTATAGTGGTATCTTGAGCTCGTAATTTTAACGTAGTGCTCGTATTTATAATGTAGTGCCCTTTTAGCATAGTAACATGTAGTGACATTTAGCGTAGTATCTTTGTAGCTATTGAAATTAATCATTTAATTATCTGTTTAACCCAAAATATCTAAAAAAGTTGATAGTTCAAACACAAACTCTCTCGAATTCTAGTCAACGAACGTAAGAAAATAACATCCGAAAAATAAAAATATTTGTCAAACTAAGTATTGTTACATGAATATTTAATAATTAATTCTTGTATAGTTATGAAAATTAATTATTTAATTTTATTAGATTCAAAAATGGGTGAGTGACAAACAAACATATAAAATAAGAAACAAACATATAAAATAATAAACTAACATATAAAATGAGAAATGAACATATTAAATAATAAACTAACATATAAAATAGTAACATATAATATAATAAAGTAACATATAAAATGTAAAATATAATATAGAAAATGTATCAACCAAATTAGCAATATAGTAAAAATATCGAATAAATTTTAATATTAAAGATATTGCAATATATTTAAAGATGTTAAGCAATGAAAAAGAAAAATACTTCAATTAATATTGTTCAATTTACAATAGTCGTCATAGAGGTTCCGAATGTGCACCCCGGACCTGCATCGTTAGAGCTACTGTTGCTACATGCTGAGCATAGGTTTTCGTACATATGGGAGGAGCAGTGTTTGGCCCAAACATTTCACGCTAGACTAGTAGAAGATATGTGGGACTTTCTTAGGGCCCACTCACTCCATCCCCATATAGTTAGATGCCTTCAGGATACGAGTTTATACAGGATCATAGAGATTGGTTGGTTGTAATTGGACTGGTCGTTGATCACGGCTTTGATAGAGCGTTGGAGATCGGAGACGCACACGTTTCACCCATTGGCGAGGCTACTATCATGCTTCAGGACGTGGAGGTTCTGTATGGGATGTCGGTTGATGTATATCATGTAGCTTACCTATATGCTCTCAGAGACTATACGGGATTGTAGTACCTGGAGATGTTGTAGCGGCTCACCGGTTTCCAGCTAACGAATGAAGTTGCATTCAGGCGAGCCAGTAGTTTATAGTTGATGCCCGTCCGGCAACATCTGAAAGCGATGGATACGGACATTACGGATAATACACCGGATCTTCATATTAACCGGCACACTAGATGGTTGATGCAGCTTATGATTGGAGGGGTATTGTTCCCGAACACTTCGAAAAACCTAGTCGGCTTGAGATTTATTCATTATCTTGAGCGGCTAGATGATTTACCTAGTTACAGCTGGTGTTCAGCTATTCTAGGTTATTTGTATAGGTAGATGTGTCGGACGAGCATGGGCACCCAGCAAGACGTTGTCGGATTTTTGTTGCTGCTGCGGGTGAAAACATAGTTAATTATTTTTATGATTATAACATACATAGTAAAAATATACCTTAAATTTTATGTCCACAATATATATTAGGTTTGGGCCTGAGAGCGGTTCCTGCAGTTCCAGCCATCTCAACCGCCAATTGCTCAGGATGCACCACCTCCACCGTTTCTCCTTTTAGCTAGAAGGTGAGTTGATAGGCGAGGTTACGGACGCGAGGACGAGGCTCGACATAATCTCCCCTATTACAGGGATTTGTTGGATTTGCTTGAGGGCACGTAGGTACATATATACTTAAGTCTACTTGGCCTGGCATTATATGTGTTTCGTATACTCACGATTCCTATTTTTACTTAATAATTCATATGGAGGCTATACAGCAACGAGCTAATATTTGGTTTGCCATACTATTTCTCGACCAGCAAACTTATGTGGAGCTCTTCCATCCCGTCGATATTTCTCAATATATTTGAGCATCATGTCACTGAGCGAGTCCTTCTACAAATTGATCGATCGCAGCTTGTACTTACTCTACCCGCTTGGCTTAGGATACATTACCAGCGGGATGATCGTTCCAGGGTTGACCATACATACATGGCCTAGCTAGAGGCGCAGATTGAGATTTGGGACCGTCAGTATTGTGAGCACGTGATTTTTGCCTTACACGAATCACTCCTAAAAATTCAAAAAAAAAACAATTTTTCCTTTGGTGAGCAATTTGTGTGAATTTTCGTGATATTTTCAATTATTGTTTGCATTTGTGTGTACATATTTATTTGTTAAATTAATAAAAAATACAAAAAAAAATGTTGTAATTGCATTTAGAAATTAATTTTATAATTTTTTTAGTTAAGTAGTAAATCACTTATTTTATTAAAAAAAATTAAGAAAAACATAAAAAATAATAATAACGACTTTGCATTTTAATATTTAATTGTGTGATTTGGTATTTAATTATTTGTGATAATTATTATTTAGAGCTAATTAGTATTTTTAAGTCAATTTGATTTTATAATTTAATTTAGGATTTTAGATTTTAATTTTGGAAAGCAATTTGGGACATAAATAGAAAAGGAAAAAAAGAATTAAATAGAAGAGGAAAATGTGGGCCAAAATCCCAGCCCAAATAAATTACCCGTTCAAACCCACCCTAGAACCGGCCCAAACAGAGTCCGTCTCTAGCGTCAAACCAAATGACGTATTTTGGATACAGTTAATCGGAGCCGTTAAAAAATGTTGATTCAACGGTCCAGTATTATCCCCACAACACGACCTATTTTTCCCGGACCAACCCAATTCCCCACTAAAACAAAACGACCCCGTTTCACATAAGTGAATTGATCTGAGTCGTTGATCTCAGTTGATCTAATGGCTCGGATTTATTTCCTCCCACAGTATATATTTGTCCCAACGACCCAGCCCCCCTCAGACACCCCTCCTTCACTCGTCTCTAAACCTTTAGAAACCAAACCCTCCGTCGCCGCCCTCCGTCCGTCGGAATTCGCTCACGGGCGCGGACAACCTCCAATCGCCACCAAATTAACACCATTGATTCCCCTCCCTCTCCTCATCCCACCCCCTCAAACCCCTTCCCTCGAATATCATCAGAACCCTTCGAATCTTGATTTGAAAGGACGAACCCGAGCGCTGCCACAAAATTCCCCGGTGGCGGTGCCACCTCCCCTTGACCCCAAATCACCACCCCTCAACAACCAGGACTTCCTCTTCCCTAATTCATAAGTAGCTTCATTCGAATTTGGCTCAGTCTGTTCGAATCTTAAAACCAAGGGTTAGAGTCCTGAAATTCACAATCCAAAACCTAAGGCTCCATGTCCTCGGATAATTCAAGCCCGATTTGATCACTGCAATAAGGTTTTTCACTTGTTCTTGATAAAGAACAAGTGATTGACCTTATTTGGTGATTTTAATCGAAAGTTCAGTCACAAAAGTCAGTCGAATTAGAGGCTTTAATCAGTATTTGTCAATCCCATGGATACCATTTGAATGTTTTCTGAAGTTTGAATAAAAAATGTGAACACATTGTTTGCTCATTATTGAAGTCTTGCTTCTTTCTTTTTTCAACCTCATGATTCAACATGCTTATTTAGTTTAGAAATATCCTATTAGATCTATTTATAGTTAAATATGATACAGTCATGTTTGTAATCAAGTACTTGTCATCGATGTATACCTGTGAAATCATGTTGTACATAATGAGACTTATGTCAAAAAGTGTAACTGGACTGTTCTCCTATGCCTGCTGATTTCCATTTGTTTCAGCCCTTATTATTGTTCAAAGAGGGGTTGTAAATGATACTTAGATCCTGCTAGTTTCGCCTAATGGCTTCCTTTTAATCATACAAATGACGTTAGATTTCTTCTGTGTGTTTATTTGGCCGTTATATCTCAATGTAGTTTGTATTAAGGCAGTATGTTAGGTTGTAAAATGGTTGAAATGGTCAATTTTGTGGTTGTTGATTAGGATAAAATAGTTTCCTTTACAATAATAAGAAGTGCGAGCATGAAAAACGAATTGGAGAATGTGTTTGTTGAAATTGGATGAATCAGTTTAATCCACAAGTGAAACACCAATGTAAACATTTCTGAAAATGGTTATGCAAGTGTTTGTTTTAATTTATTTGCATGAAGTGCTCCTAGTAATTCATGAGTTGTAAAATCGAAATCTGGATCTTGTTGGTTTTGTTGTTACGTGGGTTTGATCTCTGACCCATATGTCATTTGATTTGGGCTCAAATCGGGCCCAAAGCTCAAAATCATTCGAGACAGAGAAATGGTAGCCTTATCATATGTGGGTTTTCTGATGGATGTCATCGCTGGGCCCAAATTCATTCTACTGACTAGCCCAGTTCATGTGCTTTTGTGAGTAATGTCAGTTTGAGGGCTTAAGTGTTTGGGGTAACTACAACTTCAGTTTTTTTTAGCACTCCTTTAACATTGAAGGCGAGCCATAATAGATAACAAGTAGTTTGTGGCCCTCCAATTTTTTAGTATAAATACCCTAAAAAAATAGTTTCGAGGTATGCCATGCCAAACAAAAATGACCTTTGTATGGCCCTCGTTTTATTTAATCTTGAATTGGTCCTTAGAACTCGAGGCGTGCCATTTAGCAAATTTCATGGCCCTCGTAAAGTCCAAAAGCATAGATGCTTTAGGCGCGTGTTTAATAAATCTACCTTCTTAAACTCGGGTTCACATTTATGTGACCCAAATCTAAATCCCAACGAAGTTAAAAATATGCCGAAAATTACGGGTGCATTTATGTGACGTGGTTTGAGACGTATTTTAACGACGTTGCAATCTTCTTTAAAATAATTAAATAAAAGCGGTCAAAGTTAAAAAATACACATAGGTTCATAATTGTTAAAAATAAGATAATTTAAGCCGAATATGACAGTTGAGAGACCGTGCTAGAACTACGGAGCTCGGGAATGCCTAACACCTTCTCCTGGGTTAACAGAATTCCTTACTCGAATTTTTGGTGCGTGGACTGTTAAACAGAGTCAATATTTTCCTCGATTTAGGATTCAACCGGTGACTTGGGATACCATAAAATTATCCCAAGTGGCGACTCTGAATCCTTTAAATAAATCCCGTTTCGATTGTCCTTTAATTGGAAAAATTCCCTTATTATACCATTCCAGGGGTGTAGTAGAAAAAAAGATGTATGACAACTCTGGCGACTTTGCTGGGGACCAGAACCCAAAACTTTTGGTTCAGGATTCAGAATTCGAGCTTGGAATATTTATTGTATTTGGCTTGTATATTATTTGATTTTTATTACATGTTTGGGACTAATGTGCAAATGTTATTTTTTACCGCTTTGATATTATTTGAATTGTATATAAAACTATTACGAAACCCCTCTCTTCTCACCTTTGGGGATGTGCTCGTTGGATGATACTCCCTATTCTGTTAATGTCATACCTTAAAGTAAGAAAGAGGTCGGACATGTTACTAAGCCGGATTTCCTTTTGGTTCCCGGTACGTAGCCCCCTTCTCGACTCAAGTTGTCCGCTTGGGTACACAGTCTAAAACATATATCCAGGTTTGTGAACCTAGAATAACTCAACCTCATGCCGGATCCCTAGTAGGAACGCTTATATGCATCATGTGCATTTTTAACTTAGGAGACTCAACACAAGGGTTGGGTCCGTCTAGGACAGGTGTACCCGGAATAATGGATCATCCTGATGCATCTTAATTGTGCATTTATTTGTTTCAGATTTTGCATGATGGCCGGCTTTCGAATATTTGGGGAAAAGAAAAACATAGCAGTTTGAGAGTAAAGAGAGTTAATCGCCTGTTTTGAAGAAAAAAAAATACAATGTCCAAATAAGTGTCGAAACTCTACCCAATTTCTTTGAGAAAAAAAAAGAAAAAGAAAAAAACAAAAGAAAATTTATTTTCAAAAAATAGTTTGTTTTATCTGCCAATGAAAAAAAGAGTCTTGTTTTATCTACCAATGAAAAAAGAAAAAAAAAGTCTTGTTTTCAAAAAATAGTCTGTTTTGTTTGCCCGAACTACGTAAGTTTGATTCTCACCGGATATGAGATACGTAAGCAACCTCCATCGGGTCCAACTTCTTTTGCAAAAATAGCCCAAAAATAAACAAAATTTTGCTTTTATTATAAATAGGTGAGGTGATGCCGTTTTTTGTCAAAAATATCTGAACTTTCCCGAAAGGGACACCGAAAGGCCGATTTTGCATAAACAATCACCTTTGGTCTTTTTATAATTTTTGCCCTATTAGCGGACACAGCCATTAAATTTTTTTTGAAAGTGCTGAAAGGCCGTATTGACGAAATCGGATATTTTTGTGAAAATTTTTGAGAAACAGTGATGATTTTTAAAAAAACTGTATTTGTCAGTCAGAGTCTGTTAGTCTATTTTTAGGGTGTTTTGATGTAGAGTCTTTTGGAGTCCGTTAATCTTGTAATAAAATATGGCGTTGTAATAAACACATTTTTTTATGGAAAAAAAATCCCAAATTTTCTTTTTAGTCATTTTTGTACTTATCGACCAGAACTACGCACGGTCTGATTTATGCGGGGTCATGATACGTAGGCAATCTCTATAAGATTCGACCACAACTAAAAAAAAAGAATGTATATAAAAGAAAAAAAAAAGAAAAAAAGAGAGAAAAAAATCAAATAAAGAAAAACAAAATAGAATGGACCAAAGAAAAGGCGGGATGACGCAAGCAACCAAGCAAATGCATAATAGAAATGGTTAACTATTTAGGTGAATTGCATCCCTAATGTATGTTTGCCTATATGTTAAAATCCCTACCGGGATGAGCCCATTTTGTTCCCTTTTGACATCTTCATACTAGGAAGGTGGTTGGTTTGTGGTCATTGAAGTAACTCCTCTCCACAACATAAAGCCAACAGGCAATGGCGGATAACAACAAAATTGGTTTGGTTGATACCGATGCCCAAAAGCAGTTGGTTGAACAGGACACAAGCTTGGCGGATGAGGCAAGAATGTTAAGACAACACATAACAAACATGTATCAGGCTTGGATGGTTGGGAGGGCAGCACCACTTGGTTTCTCAGATGTTGTCCTTACCCAAACCTTGGCATTTCCCAATCACCCCAGTATCTCTATCACTCTTCCCCCAAGTTCTGAGAAGCTGAAGAACACATAACAGTCCTTAAAGAACGTGCAAGGGACGGGAGGCCAAGGCAGCATGTCTTACCAAGAGTTGTGTACACTCCCTGACGTCCGCCTGCTCGCAAGGTTTAAAGTACCAAAATTCGACTTGAATGAGGAGTGTAAAGATCCGGTAGTCCATCTGAGGGAATATTGCAAGGAAATAAGGAATGTTGGCGAGAAAGACGATTTGCTAATGGCGTACTTCAGTAAAAGCTTGACTGGGGCAGCCTTGGAATGGTATAGTCGTCAAGATGCCGGTAAGTGGCATACATAGGATGACATGGCTCAGGATTTTGTGAGACACTTTCAGAATAATACAGACATTGTCCCGGATCACTCCTCCATATCTCAGATGGAAAAGAAACCTAAATAAGGTTTTAGGTAGTGCTGGCTCAGATGGAGTGAACAAGTTGCTCGGGATAATCTTCCCATGGAAAGAAAGGATGTTGTAGAGCCCCGCCAATGAAAAGATCCAGTGGGCATTCTTTCTAGACGCTTTCAGCCTCAATACCAACCCCATGAATATCCCTGAACTCCATATAATCCACCCCTATGTTATCCTCCGAACAATGTCCGGCCGTCTGTCCAACCACTGGGTCACTCCAAAAGGCAAGCACGAGCACGGAAAAATCTCCACCAACCTCCATAAAATTTCCAAGTACCTTATAGCCCACATTCAAGCCAACGGTGTAGAAAGGAACAAAAGTCGAAAGATAATTTTACACCAATAGGAGGGTCCTATGCAAGTTTGTTTGAGAGATTAAAGCATTACGACATGATTGCACCTATTTCTCTAAATTATATAGACCCACGTGCGAGAAGTTTTAACCCAGCTAAAATGTGTGAATACCATTCCAATACCCAGGGGCACAATATTGAAGATTGTCGGGCTTTGAGAAGGGAAATAGAAAGAATGATTCAAAAAGGAATAATTGTGGTCCAAGGCAGTAGTACCCCAAGTGTCACACGTAATCCTCTACAGATACATGACCACGCACAGATTGTTGGAATGGTTGGCAATGACGAAGGTTTGGTCAAAGGGGTCAAGGAGACACTTGGTGAAATTAATGTTGAAATTGGTAATGGACTTGGCAATATTGATGCGGAACTCATTGGCTAAAATGTCGTGCTTGGTAATTGGAAAGACTCTCCATTTCTTGGTCAACCAGAGTGGAGTTTTGGTGGCTTATTTTGTTGTCATTTCTGTTGTCCAGGTTATTTCAGAGTTGTAATCTGGATATTGTCTTGCAAATCAAATCCTTTTATCATTTTATTTTGTCCATGTTCCTTGGGTCATGGTATCTCATTTGGTGTTGTCTAGGTTTGTTCTAATGGTTGTACCCCAATTTATCTTGCTTGTTTAGTTGTACCAACTCTTTCCCCGTCTGTCTAATGCAATGTCCTGTTTTCTGTTATCTCTAATCATTTTTTTTTTGTTTAGTTCTCTCCTCTTCATAGTTCTTTTCATATTGGTTCTAGTGACATGACATGCACGCATAATTCTAGGCCTAATCTTAAAGGTTAGTTCAATCATGAAACAATTAGGAAGATGATAGGGGCACTTGAGGGAAATAAGAACAGATTTGGACATTTTGAGATCATTTGAAGCCCGAACCATATGAAACTGGGGTAGATAGAACATAAAAAACCCTATTAAAATGCATCATGCCGCATCAGGTTGAAGCTAACGGCAAATTCGCCCAAATTGACAGGGGTCGTTCGGGGTAACGAAGAGTGTTGTCCAACAGTACTTAAAATTGACAAAAGGAGAATGTGTGGATATGGTTATCAAGTCTGGTACAATCAAAAGATGTTATGAGGGTTTTCCTTGGTTTGTTTAATTGTGTTGTTTGCGCTTGGCATGTTTTGGAGATTGGAATGACGAAGGCATTTTGTTCTGTTATCTAAATACTTTATCCTTCGTTACCCCTTTGAGACTTATTTATTTTGTTTCATACCCCTCTTTCGGAATCAGTAGCAAAGATTAGAAACACGAGCATGAAAGCTAAGTAAAGAAAAAGAATGAAAAAAAAAGGAAAAAAAAAGAAAAGAAAAAGGAAAAAGAAAAAAACAACAAAAATAACAAAACAACAAAAGAGAAAATAAAGAAAGAAAGAAAAGAAAAATCACAACAACAAAGCAATTCATACATTGAACTACGTTTGACCTGATTCCTTTAAGGATACGTAGGCAGCCTCGCGACTCGGTCATAGTGGAACAAAAATCAGAAGATCCCCAAGCAAGAAATTGGGGCAGAAGTTGTGGTTGTTGTAAAGGAATCTGGTTCCGAATGTTGTAATTTTGAACCCAAGTTAATTCATTTTGAGCCTTTAATAACCTTCTTTTCTAACCCTATCCAAAATCCCACGTTACGGTCCAAAGAAAGACCTTCCAATCAGTCTTCGAGAAATGTCAAGTCAAGCAAGTAAAGGTGAATCGCATCAGGGGCAACACTTCGGTCCAAATAAGGAAAATGAAAAATGAGAGAGTCTTATTGGTGAAAACTCTTACGGGCACCGTAAGGTGACGGAAGCTGAGAGAAATAAAAGATGAGAGAGTCTTATTGATGAAAACCCTCACGGGTACTTTGAGGCGACTTTAAGTTGAGAGAAAGACCAAAATGAGAGAGGCTTGATAGTGAAAACCCTTCGGAGATTGTGAAAGATGATTAACGATAGAGAATCAAAGCCCAGTTTCACGGTTTAAGGGTACCACAGGAGCTGAACATCAGAATTGCTTGACAGAATAGTCCACATGTGCATGTCATGGCCATTAGAGTTTGTATCCACGTCTGATAGGTTTCTACTTTATAGTTTTTCTTGTTAGGAATCATCCCTTTCCTTTGTCCTTTACTTTGTTCCTTTTATCTTGTTCATTTCCTCTTCTTGAGTTTGTTTGGTAAGAACAAGTGAGAAATGACTTCAAAATTTGTCATCAGCTTTCCAATTGCACAAGACGAGATCTGGCTAGTATATCAAAGTGGCATAAGTCAGGAAAGAACAACAAGCGCACTGAGCTGGTAATAATCAACAACTTTGGGGTCCCTGCAAAATACAAAGGTTTGGTACATATCAATTCATTGAGAATGCAACAGATAGAGGGTGTTGGGTGTACGGATCAAAGGTATATTCTGTGATAAGATGGACGAAGAGGTTGGACCAGCGACAAGAAAGTTATTCCAAGCAGAAATCAAAGGTTATAGACCTCAAGGCCAAGGTCAGTGGTTTAAATCAGGAAAGAGCGACATGCGCGCTGAAGTTAGTAACAATCAATATGCTTTGGGAATCAGATGAAACATAAAGGGTTGGTGTATATCGGTCCAGGGGCAATGCAATAAATCAAAGATATTCGGGTGCAAACAAATAGAGGTATTTTCTGGGTTAAGGTTTATAAAGGAAGTGCCTAGTCAAGGAACTAGCAGGGTCTTCGAGTGGAAATCAGTTGTCATGGAAGATATTGGGGTCAGATAAGAAGACTAGAAGTGAAAAACAACAGTTAGGAATCTTTCAGTTAAGGACCAGAGAAGGTCGGAAATTTTCAGCCAAGGCAGTCAAACAAAACGGAGTACGGAAAGGAGTGAAAAAAAAACATCTACAGCAAGAGCCTCACAACCAACCACCGCATTTTAAACTAATGAGATTTTTCTTTGATTAAAACAGGGGCAGAAAATCTCGGTTGTTTCGGAGGAACCCACCGTAAGGAAAGGCAAACACCAAACAGAACATGGAAGACAACTCAAGTTTCAAGGGAGAGCAAGACAACTCAAGTTTCAAGGGAGAGCAAGACAAATCAAGTTTTAAAGGGAAAGCAGTTTCGAAGAAAAACAATTTAAGTTTCAAGGGAAAATGGTTCAAGATGCAAGGGAAAACAATGTCAAGTAGCAAAAGAAAACATTTTAAGTTTTGAAGTCAGGAGCCCGCCTGGAGAACAGAGGCGTGCCTTTTAAGTTTTGAAGTCAGGAGCCCGCCTGGAGAACAGAAGCGTACCTTTTAAAGTTTTGAAGTCAGGAGCCAGCCTGCAGAACAGAGGCGTACCTTTTAAAGTTTTGAAGTCAGGAGCCCGCCTAGAGAATAGGGGCGTACCTTTTAATGTTTTGAAGTCAGGAGCCCTCCTAGAGAGCAGAGGTGTACATTTTTGAGTTTTGAAGTCAGGAGCCCGCCTGGAGAACAGAGGTGTACCTTTTAAGTTTTGAAGTCAGGAGCCCACCTGGAGAACAGAGGTGTACCTTTTTAAGTTTTGAAGTCAGGAGCCCGCCTGGAGAACAGAGGCGTACCTTTTAAGTTTTAAAGTCAGGAGCCCGCCTGGAGAACAGAGGTGTACCTTTTAAGTTTTGAAGTCAGGAGCCCACCTGGAGAACAGAGGTGTACCTTTTTAAGTTTTGAAGTCAGGAGCCCGCCTGGAGAACAGAGGCGTACCTTTTAAGTTTTAAAGTCAGGAGCCCGCCTGGAGAACAGAGGTGTATCTTTTAAGTCAGGAGCCTGCCTGGAGAACAGAGGCGTACCTTTAAAGTTTTAAAGTAAGGAGCCCGCCTAGAGAACGGAGACGTACCTTCTAAGTTTTGAAGTCAGGAGCCTTCCTGGAGAACGGAGACGTACCTTTTAAGTTTTGAAGTCAGGAGCCCTCCTAGAGAATAGAGGCGTACCTTTTAAGTTTTGAAGTCAGGAGCCCGCCTGGAGAACAGAGGTGTACATTTTAAAGTTTTGAAGTCAGGAGCCCGCCTGGAGAACAGAGGTGTACATTTTAAAGTTTTGAAGTCAGGAGCCCGCCTGGACAACAGAGGCGTACATTTTAAAGTTTTGAAGTCAGGAGCCCGCCTGGAGAATAGAGGCGTACATTTTAAAGTTTTGAAGTCTGGAGCCCGCCTGGAGAACAGAGGTGTACCTTTTAAGTCAGGAGCCTACCTGGAGAACAGAGGCATACATTTCAAGTTTTGAAATCAGGAGCCCGCCTGGAGAACAGATGCATATCTTTTAAGTTATTGAAGTCAGGAGCCCGCTTGGAGAATAGAGGAATACATTCAAGTTTTGAAGTCAGGAGCCCACCTAGAGAACAGAGGCGTACCAATTAAGTTTTAAAGTCAGGAGCCCGCCTGGAGAACAGAGGCATACCATTTAAGTTTTGAAGTCAAGAGCCCGCCTGGAGAACGGAGGCATACCTTTTAAAGTTTTGAAATCAGGAGCCTGCCTGGTGAATAGAGGTGTACCTTTTAAAGTTTTGAAGTCAGGAGCCCGCGTGGATAACAGAGGAATACATTCAAGTTTTGAAGTCAGGAGCCCACCTGGAGAACAGAGGATGACGACGATAATCAAGAGAAGACGTTCAAAGTATCAGCAATAAAATATTCGCCTGGAGAGCGGAAAAATACAGTTCAAGTCAAGAAGTCAGTGCAAGACAGCAACAAAAGGATTGTTGCAAGGAAATACAAGGCGACAAGACAACAACGGTCGCGGAACAATTTTGAGAATAAGTCTTTGTAATTGATATGTCATAGCTTAGCCTAGCTTATTTATTTTTCTTTTAACATGGTGTAATAAGGGGCCAGCAAGTAGCAGCAACAGTAAACACAGCTTCATGGTAGTCCCAGCTACCAAAACTTCCTGAACTACATTGACCTGATTCATTTTTAGCCAAGGATATGTAGGAAACCTTTGAAGCAAAGGTTCGGTCAAAAATCTTTCAAAAAAAATACTTCACACGGAGTATTCAAACAGGCAAAAATCGCTCGTATCCGCTCAATTTGTCTTTGCACGAAAACTTTTTGTGTTTACGGGCAAAGAGGGGCAGATGTGAGCACATGATTTTTGCCTCACAGGAATCACTCCCAAAAATTCAAAACAAAATAATCTTTCCTTTGGTGTGCAATATTTGTGAATTTTTGGATATTTTCAACTATTGTTTGCATTTGTGTGTGCATGTTTATTTGTTAAATTAATAAAAAATACAAAAAAAATATGTTGCAATTGCATTTAGAAATTAATTTTATAATTTTTTTAGTTAAGTAGTAAATCACTTATTATATAAAAAAATGAAGAAAAAAACATTAAAAAAAAATAACGCACTTTGCATTTTAGTATTTAATTGTGTGATTTGGTATTTAATTACTTATGATAATTATTATTTAGAGCTAATTAGTATTTTTAAGTCGATTTGGTTTTATAATTTTATTTAGGATTTTAGGTTTTAATTTTGGAAAGTAATTTGGGACATAAATAGAAAAGGAAAAAAAAAGAATTAAATAGAAGAGGAAAATGTGGGCCAAAATCCCAGCCCAAACCAATTACCCGTTCAAGCCCACCCCAGAACCGGCCCAGACCTACCCCAAACAGAGTCCGTATCTAGCTTCAAACCAAACTACGTCATTTGGATATAATTAATCGGAGTCGTTAAAAATGTTGATCCAACGGTCCAGTATCATCCCCACAACCCGGCCCATTTTCCCCGGACCAACCCAATCCCCCACTGAAACAAAACGACCTTGTTTCACATAAGTGAATTGATCCGAGCCGTTGATCTCAATTGATCTAATGACTCGAATTCATTTCCTCCCCCAGTATATATTTGTCCCAACGACCCAGACCCCCTAAGC
>MU703342.1:21718-41002 GCA_026770625.1 Nicotiana glauca
TCGTCTCTAAACATTCAGAGACCAAAACCTCCGCCGTCACCCTCCGCCCGTCAAAAATCGCTCACGGCGGCGGACAACCTCCAATCACCACCAAATTAACACCATCGATTCCCCTCCCTCTCCTCATCCCAACCCCTCAAACCCCTTCCCTCGAATATCATCAGAACCCTTCGAATCTTGATTTGAAGGGACGAACCCTAGCACCGCCACAAAATTCCCCGGTGGCGGCGCCACCTCTCCTTGACCCCAAATCAACACCCCTTAAAAACTAGGACTTCCTCTTCCCTAATCCTGCTAGTTTCGCCTAATGGCTTCCTTTTAATCATACAAATGACATTAGATTTCTTCCGTGTGTTTATTTGGCCTTTATATCTCAATGTAGTTTGTATTAAGGCAGTATGTTAGGTTGTAAAATGGTTGCAATGGTCAATTTTGTGGTTGTTGATTAGGATAAAATGGTTTCCTTTACAATAATAAGAAGTGCGAGCATGAAAAACGAATTGGAGAATGTGTTTATTGAAATTGGATGAATCAGTTTAATCCACAAGTGAAGCACCCCTATAATCATTTCTGAAAATGGTTATGCAAGTGATTGTTTTAATTTATTTGCATGAAGTGCTCCTAGTAATTCATGAGTTGTAAAATCAAATCTGGATCTTGTTGGTTTTGTTGTTACGTGGGTTTGATCTTTGACCCATATGTCATTTGATTTGGGCTCAAATTGGGCCCAAAGCTCAAAAGCAGTCGAGACAGAGAAATGGTAGCCTTATCATATGTGGGTTTTCTGATGGATGTCATTGCTGGCCCAAATTCGTTCTACCGACTGGCCCAGTTCGTGTGCTTTTGGGCATAATGTCAGTTTGAAAGCTTAAGCGTTTGGGGTAACTGCAACTTCTGTTTTTTTATTATTATTTTAGCACTCCTTTAACGTTGAAGGCGAGCCATAATAGATAACAAGTAGTTTGTGGCCCTCCAATTTCTTAGTATAAATACCCTAAAAAAATAGTTTCGAGGTACGCCATGCCAAACAAAAATGACCATTGCATGGCCCTCGTTTTATTTAATCTTGAATTGATCCTTAGAACTCGAGGCGTGTCATTTAGCAAATTCCACGGCCCTCGCAAAGTCCAAACGCATAGATGTTTTAGGCACGTGTTTAATAAATTTACCTTCTTAAACTCGGGTGCACATTTATGTGACCCAAATCCAAATCCCAACGAAGGTAAAAATATGTCAAAAATCACGGGTGCATTTATGTGACGTGGTTCGAGACGTATTTTAACGACGTTGCAATCTTCTTTAAAATAATTAAATAAAAGCGATCAAAGTTAAAAGATACACATAGGTTCATAATTAAAAATCAGATAGTTTAAGCCGAATATGACAGTTGAGCGACAGTGCTAGAACCACGGAGCTCGGGAATGCGTAACACCTTCTCCCGGGTTAACAGAATTTCTTACTAGGATTTCTGGTGTGTGGACTGTTAAACAGAGTCAATATTTTCCTTGATTCAGGATTCAACCGGTGATTTGGGACACCATAAAATTATCTCAAGTTGCGACTCTGAGTCCTTTAAATAAACCTCATTTCGATTGTCCTTTAATGTGAAAAACTCCCTTATTATACCCTTCCAGGGGTGTAGTAGAAAAAAAGGAGGTGTGACAGCTCTAACCTAATTCTGCCACCCCCTCTACCCGAGTGCACAGATGATGAGCATGAGTATATGGGCTGGTACCGCAGCGTTACCCGTCTTTTCATTAAAAATCCCATTTATCGCGTTGGTGGTCGATACATTCCATATGCCGGGAGGCATGAGGCACTGGTATGTTTTTTGTTATACTTACTTATAACGTTAACCTAGCATTCCTCGAAAAATAAGCCTATCAATATACACACTGATCTCAAAGTTGCAGGGCACATTCTTGAGGGTGAAACGCATTCTCAAAAGCCTGAAGGTATGCGAATTTGGAGCGAAAAACTACAATGGGTTCCCCTTTGCTAAAAAAAATGTGATTATGAAGTACTATGTCGCTGGCATGGGCTTGTTGTGCCACAAGCACTGTCTGTAACCTTCCAAATAAACACACAAAGATGAACCAGAAGTGATTCGGTATTTGATGAAGGAGATTTTAGATATGGAAAGGCACTAGCTGTTCACCATGCAATGGATGATCTTAACTTCCTCAGAGGAACAGAAGATCAGTATTGCGATTTATTAGAAAATGAAAAATTGCATAAAGACAATGATTATCCTATTTTCCCAACAGTTGTCGAGTGGGAGGGACTACCTAAGTTTCTACCACAGACGTTGAACGTAGAAGTCTCATATTGTTGTAGAAATCTAGAAAGTGGTCTTATTGATGATAACGATGAAATACGAGAAATGTGTATCACTGGGGCCTAGATTACGATACCCTCGGTCCCGGAGGGTGCGTACATGATGTAGACGAAGAAGATGAAGACAATAATAATAAAATAGTGCAGACAACGACGATTGGTGTACTGTAGTATTAATGTTAGATATCAATAAGACTTAACACCAATGGAAGCATAATTTTATTTCGTGCATTCTGCAAGCTCAACATGTACATACATTTATTACAATAAATTACTAAAATAAAACACTATGCATATCCTTGATAATTGGGCACATTGGATGAACTTCTACCGGTAGCAAAATTACCAGCGCTCCCCAAACCAGTTGAAGGACATTTATGATGGTTGTGTCCTGTTTGCGAACATATGCCACATTTACAGGCATAAACGATATTACCAACATCCATTTGGTTCCGTATTCGTATTCTTTTTTGCACTTGTCGTTGATGCACATACTCCTTGTTACGCGCCATTTTAAAGGGTTCCATCGGCCAATAATGCTCATCACCCACTGTCTACATTTGTCCACTATAGGTGTTTAAGTATGCAACAACATTATATTCTTTACAAGCGTACGTCATTGTAGCGAAACTTGTATGTTAAAAGTACTTCATGGCATGTGAGCACAGCATGTTATAGATGGACCATTTCCCACAAGAGCATAACCTTCTGGTTTCATTGATAGTGTGTGTATTATTCTCCCTATTCTGATGGATAGCGGTGCGAATTTCAAAAATATTTCGCGCGTTGCAATACTGCAAAAATGAATGCCACTGTGCTCGTTTCCTGTATTTCTCAAATCTTTTCATTGGTATTCGCATAAAGTTAACACCCATTTCCATCAATGACGATGCACCTCTAGCCCTTTCAACAAACCTCTCCGCCATTTGCTTGAATGACATCTGCACCATGGCAGTGACATGCAATTCACGTGGAGACTTCAATAACCCGTCGAAAGACTCTAATACATTTGTAGTGAGAATTCACCATCTTCTACCACTATCCGCATGAAAAGTCCACTTGTCAAGCTCATGTCACATCAACCAAGTATAAGCTCTTTGGTCTTCCTGCCTGATCAATTCAATTCGCCTCCTGAATTTACACTCTTGGTGATCTGTTGCAGCCATCCACATTAAATCATTCAAATCCTTGTTTGGATAAGCCCTCTGGAAATTTGCCTTCAGGTGCCTCACGTAGTAATGATGGTAGGCATACGGTTCCTGCCATACATGCAAATTCTGTGCATAATTTAAAATACTGCCATGCCGATCAGATATTAGACAAATACCTTAACGCTTTCTAACAACATGCTCCTTCAAGTGGTTCAAAAATAGTGTCCACGTCTCTTGGCTTTCATTGGAACAAATATCAAAAGCTAGGGGAAATATACTTCCATCAACATCTACTGCAACGGCGATCAACAACTTAATATCATACTTTCCGTAGACATGAGTGTCGTCTATGGATATTACCGGCCGGCAATGCAAAAAATCATCAATGGATGGTTTAAATTCCCAGAACACACATGTGTTCTAGTATTCTCAAACTCCACTCAAGCTTCCATTCAACAACAGTCCCGGTGTTAAAGTATTGCAATGCGGCCATGTACTTGGGTAGAGATGCAAAGGACTTATCCCAGTTACCATAAACAAATTCAAACGCTCATTTGCGCCCGAGAAATGCCTTTCTTTTAGTAATGGTACACCCATATACCTGTTGGACAGATGTTATACACTCTTTGATCTTGTACCTTATGGACGCTTAAATATGTGGAATCAAGACAAGAGAAATCAAATCAACATTCAAGTTAAAATGATTCCCACTGAATGTGTCCATTTCAAAATTGTGGGTGCCAATATATTTACCCATAACCCACATAGTTGTTTTCAGCTTCCTCGCATGTAACATCCAATTATAATCCGTAAACCATCTACGACAAATAACCTTGTATACATTTGGAGAGATGCATGAACTACGATCTCACGACACTCTTTTATTCTATACATTCACACCTCCCTACTTACGCAAGCTTTATCAGGAAAAAATATGCCCTTTGACAACATCGTTGCTCTATGTTCATCCCACTTTACTATCCGAATTTCGTCAAGATCCCTTGTGAGGACATCCACATCCGTCATACTTAGCAAACAATCAGGGGAGGGAATCTTTCTTGAATGAAACAATACGTGGGACTCGTTCACTCTTGGTCTAACAGGAGATGGAGCATGCTCCCTCGTCAAGTCAGGTTTAGCATTCTCTTCCTCATCATCATCACCCCCATCAGGGAAGGGTGTGTCATCTCCAGACTCATCAGCATTATTGTCATAATCCCTATTCTCTTTCTGACTCTGCGCATCTGCCAGATCTCGATTAAATATGTCATTTTCGGGCAATTGAGTAAGGACAAGACCTTCAAGTTGCTCGTTTTCACTGCATAAACAATAAAATAATGAGTTGCTCAAATTGATCCAAACTGTACATATAGCTTTATCACTTCACTTACAAATCATAATGTGTTGATATCTCGTAATGGATATTATCTTGTTGACGATTACTCCCGGATGGACCACCATGATCCAACACACCAAAACTAGGCATATTCCAACTGGGCGTTGGTTCATAACTTGTAAAATTCATATTTGGTCGGTACCCCTTGTAAATATATGAGTTTAATACAAATTTAATATATAAAAATAAATATCATAACACAAAGAAAAATTAAAGTTTATCACTTGGCTTGTGGATTATGTAAGCTAAGAGATAAATTATTTCCTCGCTCCTCATTCATCCGTGGAGATAAGTTTAGATCATGCCAAACTTTTTAACCCGGAACATGTTCCATTAAAACTGCTTCAAAATAACCACTCAATGATTGAGGGATATCCCTACTTTGCAGTACCTCATTATTGCTAACGTCTTCAACCTTGACGTAGAATCGAAATAAATGGATTGGATGATACAATAATGGATAATGTACTATGTTTACCATTCAGGAATATGATCAAATGGTAAAGGTTTATTTGCTTATAACCATTGGATTTAAGTTTTGGAAATGTGAAAAAGCGCTAAACTCCATAAAGGACCCTATATACTAAAAATTTGGATTAGTGGAGTTAGTAATTTCTTACACCAAATGGCTAAACAAAAAAACTAAATCGGTTTCATCTAAAGAATAATTAGATAAAACAAAAAAAATCATAAAGCACTATATTTTAGTACTAATTAGTCATCTATAGGTATTATTTGCTATATTACGGATTAGATATCTTTTATGTAGTTATAAGATGTATTTGATGTATTTAAGTTATTATATTCATGAATACAGTAGCAAAAATAGGCGTTAATCAGGAAAGTCCAGCTAATCAGTTGTTATATTCGAGTGTATTCGACTGTATTCATGGAGTGAAACATGGGATTACATCTGGACAGATTAATATATTCGATTGTATTCACGGCGTGAAATAGGGAATTACACTATTTTTAAAACTGAAAGTGAATCAATTAACATAATAGACTCCTAATATAATCAACAAACTCAATTATAACACATAAATTTTGTATTTTCAGTTATAAAAAAGATTCTCAACCAAAAAATACCCCAAAAATATAGCAATCTTCAGAGAAATTATATAATACACCTGAATACATAAATTCTATTAATTTAAAAAAACTTGTGAATACATTCATGGCATATAGCGAGATATTGAATATATTAAAATACATAAAATACAACGGGATACATTGAAATACAATGATAAAAAATAGTAAATACAATGAAACACATAGAATATAACGAGATATATTAAATTACAATGGAAAAAAAGATAATGAATACAATGAAATACATTGAAATATATTAATAGAAAATCAAATTGCTCAGCCCCAAATTTCATCATCTTTGTTCAAGAACAAACCCTAATTTCCGGCGAATTCGCTGTACATCGAAAGTCGATAATGAGAAACCAACCGGATTAAAAGAGTTAAGAATTTTGAAAGAATCAAAATAGGGCCATCAGGATTTTGAAAGATTCAATATGTCCGCAGGTGCTTTTGTAAACAACTCATTGGGCATCAAAACCTTATTGATAATAAAAATAGCGAATGACTGTTTATCAATTAGAGTTCCGGCTGAAATTCCATTGCTTGAGATACATATGTCGGCGGCTGCTGCTGTTGGTTACAAACCAATCGGATTAAATATTCCTTGGATTTTAAAGCGGCTAATGCAGAGAGTGAACTTGTTTTGAAGTGGGCTTTGCACAAATCTGGTGGAAGGAGGAGGAGATCGAAAATTTTAGTGGGATGGGGGAAGAGAATGACATATATCAAAGTAGAGAGAAAAAGAAAAAAATGTAACTGATTAGCGTATTTAATGATTTGGGGTTAGCAAATAACCAAAATTAAATATTTTACTATAAATCTTAAAAGATATCTATAGAATATATTTTTTTAACATAATATTTATTTAAAATAAATAAAGTATTTACTTTTGCAGGTAAATATTCCTAAAACAAATATCTTAGCAGAGTTGGAAATTTTACAGAGGGGCCAAAAGCACCCATTGCCCAAGTCCCTAGTGCCTCCATTTACGAAGAATTCGCTGGTTTTTGACGAAATATCCATCTCACGGTGACTTATACATTTTATATTGAGTACTCCTAGGCAACTACCAAAAGAGATGTGCCACCAACTAGTAGAATTCAAAAATTTGTGGGGAAAAAAAAAAATTACTCCCTTTGGTCTAAAATAAGTGATTTTTTAGTTTTTTTTTGTTCAAAATAAGTGATTTTTCAAATTTTAAGAATGAATTAATTATTTTTTTCCTATATTGTCATTGGAGTAAATAGTGTTGGAATATATGTTAAGAGTGTTTATGTGAAATAGTAAAGATTAATATAATCAATTTTATTGTTAATTAATGCTAAAAAGTGAATTTCTTAATCTGTGTAAAAATATTTAAAAAAACACTTATTTGATGGAGTAAAACGCTTTTGAAGTTGACATAGTTCATCGTTCTTGGTGAGTCAACATTTTACAACCACTAGTGGGGCGTGCATCAATATTGCTGTAATGAACCAAATATCCAAAATACCTCTCACCAACTATTATCCACTTCTCCTGTATAAATACCAACCTCAAACCATTCTCTTCTTCAATATAAATCACTATTGCAGCAAACTTTTCATCTTTAAAATATTCAATTACTTCAAACTATCAAGAAAATGGCCATTATTCTTGATGAGGAAGCCCTTATTCATGGAGATGTCTTAGAGGTTATTCTTTCGCACGTGCCACTTGTCGACTTGGTTCCCGCTTCATGCGTGTCAAAATCATGGAGCCGAGCTATCACCTCTTCCCTCCGATGCTTTAACAAGCCAAAGCCGTGGCTCATTATCCACACCCAATGCACTCGCTCGCCCTATGACATTTCTGTACACGCTTATGACCCCCGCTCGCACGTGTGGCTCGAGATATCTCAGCCGTCCATTAAGTACATCTCCGCCCTCCGATCATCCCATTCCAATTTGCTCTACATGCTTTCACCTTCAAAGCTCTCTTTCTCATTCGACCCGATGAATGTCACGTGGCATCACGTGGATGCACCGCGCGTGTGGCGGACCGATCCTATCGTGGCTCACGTAGCCGGTTCCATCATTATAGCCGGTGGTACATGCGATTTCGAGGACGATCCTTTAGCCGTGGAAGTCTACAACATGGAGACTCGCACGTGGGAAACGTGTGAGTCCATGCCCGCGATACTCAAAGACTCCGCAGCTTCCACGTGGCTGTCGATCGCCACCACCGGCGATAAACTCATTGTCACCGAGAAATTCACTGGCGTCAGTCACTGCTTCGACCCGAAAACCAAGAATTGGGCCGGACCTTACGAGCTGAGGCCCGACCCACGAATTTTCCACTCGATCATCGGATTCTCCAATGATCGTCTGATACTCATTGGCATGATCGGAGACGCTGAAAATGTCATTGGAGTTAAAATTTGGAAAGTGAATACGGAGAATTTTGAGTGTGAGGAAATGGGGGAAATGCCACCGGCGTTAATTGAGAAGCTCAAAAGTGAAACTTTTGGAGTTTCTTCAGTTAGTGTGTGTTTAGCTGGAGATTATGCATACATGTACAAGTCGTCGGAGATGGCGGAGGAGATAGTGGGTTGGGAGTTCAAGAACGGCCGCGGATTACGGTGGTGGAGCATGAACAATGCGGTGGCTGGCGACGGAAATAGATCGGAGAGAGTGGTGTTTACTTCTTCTGTTATAGGGTTGCCCGATTTGCAGCGAGCTATGTCATTGGAAAATCGAAAATTTACTGTGAAGTTGTGAAAATGTAACGCATGGACAAAATTATTTTTTTTATTTTGTATGTTGCGGTTGATTTTTAGTTCTTTCTTTTTTTATTTTATTTAAAAATTGTTGCTACCGACCATTGGTTAATTGATTAAAGAGCAGCATTTGACCATTTTGGCAAGTCACCAACAACGGGTCCACTTTTTGTTAGTTGGGATATGACTAATTTTGCTAAAAAAAAGTAATTGGATTTTTAGTTTTGTCTTTCCGTTTCAATTTATACGAATCTATTTTTTTTAGTTCTTACCCAAAAGAATGACTTTTTTCCTATTTGTAAACAATTTACCTTTATACAATGATTTATAGCCATACAAAATATATGTGCTTCATTTTACACCATAAGTTCAAAAGTCATCTCTCTTTTCTTAAACTCCGTACCCAGTCAAATGGGTTCACATAAATTGAAACGGAGGGACCTCCGTTCCAATTTATATGAACCTGTTTGACTGGGCGCGGAGTTTAAGAAAAAATAAAAAAATTTGGAATGTGTGGTACTAAACATGTCAAAAAGGGGCCCAGAGTATTTGTGTGATTATAAAAGTTTCTCATTAATAGTAGAATTGTAAGTTTAAGTTAAATTGTTACCAAATTGAGAAAGGGTCATCCTTTTTGGAACGGACAAAAAAAAATAGGTTCACGTAAACTGGGATAAATGGAGAATAAGTAGCATAGTAGTTGAATCATTAATCGTTACTTCTTGCTTCATTCTTGTCTCCTAGTTAAGGCGCTTCTGGTTTTAGTCGTCCATTTAATGATATTGTAAGAAATTAAAAGAAATAAAGAAACAAAACCAGAAAAACAAAATAAAGGGATTGGAGTTGCAGTTTGACGCCTTCCTCCTTTATGCTCTCCCAAATACTATCGAGTACGCTTAAACCAAAAAAGATTGTTAACCAAAAAAAGGAGAAGTTCCAACAACGACACCTACTTTTTGGGGCTTTTGGATTAGCTTATTTTGCCAAATGGGCCAATGTACTCGATGAGCTTCATATCTCGAAGGGGTTTTAGACGTAAATTTGCATGGGGCGTCTTATTTGGTTGGCGCTTTTTTAACTTCTAACCGTTTTATTTTTCCATTTGTATTCGTATTCTTTTTTTGTTAAAAGCGTTTTAAAAAGATAATTTTACTCATCTTTAATAAAAGACAACTTTCAGCAAAATCGATGACAGAACTGTAGACTGCAGAACAAAACTTCAGCATATTTAGATTGAAGTTTTGGATAAAATTCATGACAAAACTATAGACTACAAGACAAAACTTCAGCATGTATTGGTATGAAATTTTAGCAAATGAACTAAATAACTTCACCATGCATTAGCATAAAGTTTTAGCTTCAATGTGAAACAATTTCATGCTACATTAGCGTGAAGTTTTAGCTTCAACGCGAAACAACTTCATACTTCAACGTGAAACAACTTTTCTCTACATTCTTCACGCATTAAATTCAGGTTTTGAAAAGTTTTTGAAGATTAATAAGTGAAAACTCCATGCTATCCGTCAAACAACTTCATTCAAGCATGATTCTGAAGATGAATCTGGTTCAAGTTTCTGGTTTTTTGATAAAGCTGCTGAGAGGAGAGGAGGAGATTTTTTTTCACGAATGAGGTTGCAGATCACACGATTAATGTGTGATGCAGGTTTTATATATTTTATTAGGGGTATAATTGTCATATTATTACGAATTTTTTCTAAACTGGCTACCAAATCAATAATTTTTAAAAATAGGATACATGTTAAAAGGTGACACAAATATAGGGTACGACTGCAAATCCCCTGCTTCAGATTTGTTTCCCGTACCATTGCATATGATCTTTATACAAAAGCTGTTTGGATTCATTGTTATTTCTCCGAGCCAGCACACATATATTATAGAAAAGTTAACCCAAATAGCCGTCCACCCAACCGCTTAAACTAAAAATTACCGATGGAGGTATAATATATGTACAATTTATGTATTATATGTGTATAATTAATATAATCAATGTATAGGCTATGTATATGGCTAGAAAAAATAAACAATAAATATAACCGACTATCTATGTAAAGATCCCAATATTATACGCTTACTATACCCGGTTATATACATATTAGTTATGAGTTCACGTATATAATACATTTGCTGACTTTTTTCAGTTTAAGTAGATTGGTGGAAAGCTATTTAAATTAATTTTTCTTGGGACTTTTACCTAGTTATACTATATTAGAAACTTATTTAACAATGTTTTCTATGTTTTTAAGTTTTAATAAGTATCTAGATTTTTCTTAAAATTGTATAGATTGGTCCTTAAAAGGCTCACACCCCATTATTAGTGCCTCCAATTAAGGGATTCAATTACATCCTTTCCTATCTTTCTCTTTTTTTTTCTCTCCTCTTCTCCCTCTTTTTTTTTACAACAAAATTTCTTAATCTACTCTAGAATCTCCATCTTCTCTCTTCCCACCATTGCTGATAATTTTATATTATTAAATTATCAATTGCATCGTTCTTTTGCTAGGAGATCGAAAAATAATAAAAATAAAGAAATATTCAGGAATTGTATGATAAATGTATCATAATTGTATTTAAATTGTATCAGACACATCAATATGTAAAACGTAATTGTATCATACTTGTATCAAAATTATATATAACTTGTAGACGGTACATTAATATTCAAAATAATATCCGATACAATACTAATAAATTAATATGTAATTATCATATATTTATGAAACAAACTATAAAATTCGTCACGATCTCACAACTACTCATAATTCAAATACAAATTTGATACAATCCTGAAAGAATTCTTACACAATTATGATATAACTTAAAACCGACTCTAAACTTAAACCGATAAAACCGACTGAAAGAATCTACGTTAATACAATAGACCAACTTGTCACGACCCAAAAATCCCTCTAGAGGAGTCGTGATGGCACCTAGTCTTAAGGACTAGGTAAGCCTAATAATTATAGAATAACAACTATGAATAATAACATCTAAAATTCTTCTGAAATAGAATTATTATACAATGAAAATATTCCCAAAAACCCCGTAGTACAAGTCATAAGCTCTATAGAGTTTTTCGCTACTATTTCTAAACACAACCGTAAGAGAATAAGTACAGTAGTGAGAATATAAAATAAGAAGGTGACTCCGAAGCCTGCGAATGCTGCAGCAGGTTTACCTTGAGTCTCCACCGCAACGAATAGCTACTATCAATCAAATACCTGGATCTATACACATACAAAAATGTACAGAAGTGTAGTATCAGCACAACCAACCCCATGTGCTGGTAAGTTCCTAGCCTAACCTCGGCGAAGTAGTGATGAGGCTAGGACCAGACTACCAAATAAACATGTGCAAGATAGCGTACAAAATAATATGAAGTAGATAACAATGATGGCAACAATGATCAACCAGTGATATAAATAGCAGGCAACAAGGACAACATATTTGTTTCTGAACAAATAATAAATACAAGTACAACCAATTAATGAAGTCCTTAAGATATAAGTCTTTCGCCTTTAAATCCTTCAAGCAATAACCTTTGAGATAATATGCTTTTCAATAAATATATTTCGAATATATTTCCTTTAAATAAGTATCTTCCAAGTAAGCATCTTTCGAATATATTGTTTCAAGTAAAGGTCATCTTGTGACGCCTCATTTCATAATCATAAATAATATAGGTCTTAGTCCACTTTCATATTATCACGGCACCTCGTGCCCAGGTATTTCTGTCTCATATTGCACAATAATATCCTCATATTATTTAGTTCATAATTTCCATAACCGAATACAATTAAGAATGTCCAAGAAGACTCATTCACTTAACATAAACCTAAATAGGAAATCAACAAGAAAAGGCGAAGTTATTTTAGAAATCATTTGATAAAGAAAATACCCTTTTCAATTGAAGTACAATATTGAATGAATTATTACCTTTAATACGATAAATCAATAAATCGAAACATAGCAAAAATTTCTTTTTAAGTAAAGTACAACCTCAACGGTTTAAGAAAAATTTAGTTGGGAAATCAATTGAGTTAAAAATGTAACATTTGTTGGAATTTGGAGTGTTGATCTCATATATATATATATATATATATATATATATATATATATATATATATATATATATATATATATATATATATAACAGTAAAAAAAATAGAATATCAAGAGAATTATAAAGGAATCCAAATCGAACCACTATCAAGAATAAGGAAAACAAAGGCAGATTCTAATTCCTTTTCACATCTTGTTCCAGGCGTGCAACCCGATCCCATTTTATGTATCTTGTGGCAGGCGTGCCACCCCCTCCCATTTCATGTATCTCGTGGTAGGCGTACCACCCGCTCCCATTTTATTATATCTTGTGGTAGGCCTACCACCCGATCCTATTTTATTATATCTTGTGGTAGGCGTACCACCCGCTCCCATTTTATTAAATCTTGTGGTAGGCGTACCACACGATCCATTTCATAATATATAAGTGGTCGGCGCGCCACACGATCCCATTTCATAATATATAAGTGGTCGGCGTGCCACACGATCCCATTTCATAATATATAAGTGGTCGGCGTGCCACACTATCCCATTTCATAATATATAAGTGTTTCGAGGGAGGATCCCAATAAGGAAAATTTGATAATACAACGATTTACTCCGCAAGGGTACAAATTACCAATTCAACTATCCCGGCAAGGGAGAATGCAAGTAAACAATTAATTTCCGACAAGGGAGCAACAACAATAACCTACACGTCCCGGCAAGGGAATAATAATATTAAATAAACATCTCGGCAACGGAACAATACTATCAAAATAAACATCCCGGCAAGGGAATAATAATATCAAACAAATATCCCGGCAAGGGAACAATAATATTAAACAAACATCCCGGCAAGGGAACAATACTATCAAAACAAACATCCCGACAAGGGAACAATAATATCAATAACACATGAAGCGCAATAAACCACAACAGAGTCATAACAATTATAATATAAGACTCACGGGCATGCTTGACACCAACGTATAGATACTCGTCATCATGTCTATACGTCGTACCCCGCAAATAACACCTAACAAAAAGGACACAACTCCTAATCCCTCAAACTAAGGTTAGACTAAACACTTACCTTGCTTTGCAACCAATTCAAAATTCCAACAAGCCTTTGCCTCGCGAATTCACGCCCAAAATTCTCAAATCTAGTCATAAAAAATTCGATTCGGTCAATAAAAATTATAGAAATTAATTCCATATGAATTTACACATTTTCCAAATTAAATCCGAAATTTAGCTCAAAATTTTCCCATGGGGCCCACGTCTCGGAATCCAATGAAACTCGTAAAATCCGACAACACATTCCGATACGAGTTCAACTATACAAAAATTATCGAATTCCGACACCAGATTGGCTTTCAAATCTTGAATTTTCATTTTTGGAAGATTTTACAAAAAATCAAATTTCTTCCATCTAAATCAGAAAATAAATGATGAATATTAACATGGATATATGAAATATAATCACTTGTGGATAGAGAACACTTACCCAAGTTGAAGTCATAAAAAACTCCTTTGAAATCGCATAAATCCGAGACTCAAAACTCAAAAATAAGTAAAAATGGCTAACTCTCGGTTTTAAGAATCTGCCCAGGCAAGTTGCATTTGTCAATTGAGATTTATAAATCGCACTTGACACTTGCGATTTAGCTTTTCTCCCAGAAAAAAAAATAGCTTTACCAGCCCTTATTCAATCGATCATAACTTTCTGTACAAATATCCAAATTATAAATGGTTTAATATTCTGGAAACTACAATACAAGAGCTACAACAGTCATGTTTTTCATATTTTCAGATTCCCTATATAGTTCGAGATATAAGATTCCAAAGCAGCCTTCTCGCATCAGGAATTTCTGGAAAATTTCAAAACAGCTTTACCAACCCTTATTCAATCGATCATAACGTTCTGTACAAATATCCAAATGATGAAGGGCTTAATATTATGGAAACTAGAATTCAAGGGCTACAATGTTCATGTTTTGTACATTTTCATATTCCTTATATATTACTAGATAAAAGCTTCCAAATTAAGCTCCTCGCATCAGAATTTTCGAACCTTGCTGTCAAAATCCAGCAAGTTAAATTGGCCTAAAAATGGTCCGAAACTCACCCGAGGCCCTCGGGACCTTAACCAATTATACCAACATATCCCAAATACAATACAAACTTAATCAAGGCTTAAAACCACGTCAAAAAACACCGAAATTACGAATCACACATCGACTTGAATTTTGAGTTTTCGAATCTTCCAACTTCTACATTTTGCGCTGAAACATATCAAATCAATCCGGAATGACTTTAAATTTTGCATACAAATCATAAATGACATAGTGAAGCTATAAAATTTTCAAAACTGGATTCCGACCCCGATATCAAAAAGTCAACTCTCGGTCAAACTTTTTTCAAAAATCATCTATTTTTCAACTTTCGCCAAAATGCGCTGAATTGTTCTTCGGACTTCCAAATCCAAATCCGAACATGCTCCTAAGTCCAAAATTACGATACGGAACTACCAAAATGGTCAAAACTTGGATCCGGGTTCGTTTGCTCAAAATATTGACCGAAGTCAACTCAGTTGAGTTTTAAAGCTCTAATTCATAATTTAATCTATTTTTCATACAAAAACATTCCAGAAAATTATACGGACTGCACACGCAAGTCGAAGAATTATTGATGGCGATTTTCAAGGTCTTAAAACACTGAGATGATTATTTAATTTAAAGATGACATTTTGGGGTCATCACATTCTCCACCTTTAAAACAAACGTTCGTCCTCAAACGTACTAAGAATTATTCTGAGGCTTCCAATTGATGATTTTACTTTTACACGTATACTCGCGGTTGATCCCATATTACCGCATTCGATATAAGTCCGACAATACCATTTGAATTGAGATCATTTCCTTTATCCATATTTGTAAACTTTAAGACCAAATTTCTTACACTCAAATCATTTCTAGAAAGGTCCAATTTTCATGACAACACACGATATTAGTTTCGACTAGCTATAGCTACTTGTACCTACGCACCCATCAAATATAGGGTATTATGTCCCTCCACACTTAGTGTCATTCGTCCTTAAATGAGAAATAGAGTCCGTCTTCAAACACATAATGTAACTTATCTCTTTATTTGCACATCTTAATATCCCAAATTTTTCTAACTCCCAAAATTTTTGGAAATTTTGGCAGAGTGTCCCCTGTATTTGGGCATATCCACCTGTCAGAGTAACACCAAAACAACACCTAACAATATTTCCACAACCCAACAAAGCACCACAAAGTATTTATCAATAACACTAATCTCCACATTACAAGCGTGACATGATCATAAAGATATCTAGACATGAAACACATCATATGTATGACCATAACCACATCTATGTTCTTAATAGTTGTTCATAATCGATTACAAATCGCCAATTAATCTTATGCCAACAAAAATCTCATTTCAAACCACCCATTTTCTAACAACTAGGCATAAAGACCTCATAAGTAATTACTTGAATTAACGAGAAATAATTAACGCCACCCGGGCACTCACATTGTAGGCTAAACTCAATAGTTAAAACAAATTTAGCAAATTATTCCAAGAGATATTCATATGAGAATTTTCAAATAAGCCTCATAGGCATGAATCCCTATAAGTACCATAGTACAAATTTTTTAATTTCACAAGGGAGAATTTTAAACACATAAATTTTTTACAAGGACCTCGTCCTTATATAATATCCACTGCAGCTTGTAGCTAGTTTAAATATCTCACATCATATAATGAACCCTCACACCGATAAGGAATAAAATTCGCAATTTAAATCAATTTTCCTGAAATCACATCAAAACCCATATCACAACTATTTTTAGTGACTAACACATAATGATAGACGTAGTTATCTCTATATAATATCCCAACAGGAGTATTCACATAAGTTAATTTAAGATTATGAAGCTCACTCCTGATTGGAGCAAATTAGGACGACTTATCTCGATACTCAAAACCGAATCAAGTTACGGAAATTGTTACTTTATAATAACTCGAGATCGTACTTGTAACGACACCATCTAGTGTAGCGACCTCAACTATACCATAGCAAATATATCAATAGTTCGGGTCTCCACCTCTTAGGCGCCATCTACCATCTTTTCCTACACTCCTAGTTGGTAGTGTATGTAGAGTAGGTAATCACTTGTTTCCTCATCCGTTATGTGCTTCGAGGCCTTAAAAACCTCACTTTTACTTGCCTCGAATTGAGTGCGCAATCAGGGCGCGTAGCCGGAAAGCTTTTATGTTGAAATATGTGAAAAATTTGAAGAATTTTGATATTAATATGATTAAAGTTGACTTCGGTCAACATTTTTGGTAAACGGACCCGGACCCGTGATTTGACGGTCCCGGAAGGTCCATATAAAAATATGGAACTTGGGCATGTGCCCGGAGTCGAAATCCGAGGTTTAGAACCCGAGCAAAAGGATTTTTCTGTTAAATTATTTTTCTGAAATTATTAAGGAAAATGGAAATGAAAATTTATTAAAAGACTATGGTATAGAGCTCGTATTTTGGTTCTGACGCCCGGTACAAGTCCTAAATATGCGTTAAGCGCTATTTGTGAAGTTTGGTTAGAGTTGGACGTCATTTGGCGCATGATGAGCTAGAAGCTATGAATTTTTTTTTATGTTTCATGGAAAATGGGTCTTGAGGCCTAATTTGATGTTTACAATGTTGTTTTGGCGATTTGATCGCACGGATGAGTCCATAGGATATTTTGGAGTTATGTGTATGTTTGGTTTGGAGCCCCGAGGGCTCGGGTGAGTTTTGAGTAGGTCCCGGGAGGCCTTAGGCTTAAAAGTATCATGTGTTGCAGTGTTGCAGGCCCTAGCGCGGCCGCGGTCTTTTCCGCACGGTCCGCGCTGTTAGCCACGCGGCCGCGGTGCAGTTCGCGTGGTCCGCGGGGCCATGTTCAGAGGGGTCCTCAGCCTTGGTTTGACCAGTGCGGCCGCGCACCAAGTTCGTGCAGTCCGCGCTGTGAGATTCAGAGAAGGCCCCAGGTACGAGTCCACCAGCGCGGCCGCGCACCAGAATCATGCGGTCTGCGCTGGGTATGTTGAGAGAGAGTCGTTTCCCTCCCTTCCTTGGCACGTCCGCGGGACATTTTTGCACGGTCCGCGGGACATTTTTGCGCGGTCCGCGCCGGGCTTTCAATGGAGTATATAAATCCGAGATTTTCAGTCATTTTTCACTTTTCAAAACCCAAAACATAAGAGGCGATTTTCCAAACGATTATTCTTCTTCAAAACGATTGGTAAGTGATTTCTAACTTATTTTCTTTACACCTTATCATCTTTAAACGTAATTTCAACTTCAAAACAAAGATTTTAATGGGGGAATTTGTGAACTTAGGGTAGAACATAGGGTTTCTAAAATTGGGGGTTTTGGACCTCAATTTGGGGTCCGATTCCAAAATAAATTATATAGTTGAGTTCCTGGGGGAATGGGTAACCGGGTTTTGGTTCGAACCTCGGATTTTGACCATGTGGGCCCGGGGGAATTTTGGGAATTTTTAGGTAAAACTTTGGGAAATTCATTTTCATACATTCAAGTTGATTCAATTAGCATTTATTGATACATTCAAGTAATTTTTGATTAGATTCGAACGGTCTTGTGGTGAATCTGAAGGGTAAAGCTATACTAGAGGCTTGAGTTGAGTTTTGAGCATTCAAGGTAAGTGTTTGATCTAACTTTGGCTTGAGGGAATAGGATTAGAGTATTATTGATTGATATTTGCTAAATGGTCGAGTAAGGTGTATAGGTATGGTGTTGGGTATCTATACTCCGGTGTCTAGCATGACCGTGGGGCTTTGTTATTAGTTGTTCTTGGTATATTTGAGACTCTTCCAAGCTAATTAATGAATACTACATAATCTGAAGAGTTGAGGATCAATTGTGAATTTGTGAATTCTTTGGAGCGTTGGCTCGAACGATAAAACACTATTGAGTAGGAAATGAAAGAATTTGTAAGAAATATGATTAAATCCCTTACCGGGATGACTTGAGTATGTTGATTATCTCCCTTGCCGGGATACGTAGTTTATTATTGTTGTTGCTCCCTTGCCGGGATATTCGTGCTGTTAGTTGTACCCTGGCTGGGTTTATTCGTTATGTTGTTAAATTTCCCTAATGGGACCTCTTTTGGAGAGATTATTTGTGCTATAAATTATAATATAGGATCGTGTGGCATGTCGTCCACTCATAAATTATAATATGGGATCGTGTGGCACACCGTCCACTTATGAAATATGAATTGGAATCGTGTGGCACGCTGTCCACTTGTGAGTTATAAAATGGGATCGTGTAGCGTGCCGACCACTATTACATATATATTTTAGGATCGTGTGGCACGCCGTCCACATGTGAGTTATGAAATGGGATCGTGTGGCGTGCCGACCACTATTACATATATATTTTGGGATCGTGTGGCACGCCGTCCACCTATG
>MU703358.1:0-18711 GCA_026770625.1 Nicotiana glauca
CCAATTCAAGCCTATTTCTACACCGTACCTCCAAATTCAATTCCAATCGCTCTCCTAAGTCACAAATCATCCCCCAAGCTAACCGAACCACCGAAAATCACATCCGAGCCCTCTAACCACATAGTCAACTTCCGATTGACTTTTCTGAAACAAACTCCCTTCTAAGAGGCTATGTGCCTTATTTTCAACCAGAACCAATTCAATTACACCCGATCGACTCTAATTCTGATATAGAAACATGAAGCAACACAATAAAGGGAAAACGGAGCGGTAACTCATGTGACGACGGGCCGGGTCGTTACAGAATGGTACATGGATTTAGTAATCAATCCTAGCTGATTAGGAACTAAACATAGAAAATGCGTGTCTTTACCTGGCGCTGGCAGTTGGAATCAATACTGTTGGACACATTGATGACCTTATGATTAGTTATATAATAGTAATTAAGAAGTTACTGATGAATATTTTGGTGAGAATATATATTTAAACAATCTTATAATAAGTGAACCTCCACTTATTGTGCCCGAATCTTCTATTTTTATTAAGATTTAAAACTTGACTGTTAAAGATAATGAAAACAACCATCGAGGATTGTGGTAGAGGGGGTAAACTTTCATCTATCTTAATGTTGATCTCGTATTCAAGCTCTAATAAAAATTATATTTAGTAATACATACTAAAACCTAAAATAACGGCTTTTTACAACATAAATCTAGGTTAGTCAAGCCAGTGATTAGATGATTAAACCAAAAAAAAGGGTAATGGATACGCAAACCGGAGTTACGTATAATTGGATGAAGCCAGAGAACTGTAGAGCCAATATCAAATCTTTTGGGGAATGCATTTTCTCCCATGCTATAGACGGACCGAAAATCACAAGGAAGAAAGTAATAAACGGAAGGAAAGATAATACAAGTAATAACATTTTTCACTATTAATATCATATATTTTTCAATCTTAAAAATATCATTTCTCGAAAATGTGTGTGTGCGCTAACTTTATACCCCAAGAACATACCTTTTTGTCTGTCTCTGTTTTGGAAAGTTTAATACTACTCTCCTCTTCAATAAAAAGCAGAGAAATACTGAAACTAATATCAAAACCAAAATGAAAAAAACTTCTAAATGAGGATGTGGTAAGCTGCAACTCCATCCTCTTTGCAAAAAGCTATTTATGGGAGTGACTGAGGTCATGTTTGGATCTAGAAGTAACTAAGGCTTTGGCTAGAAAATTTTCACAGATGGCGCCAAATTATTTTATCAAAAAAGTATTAAACCTTTTCTTAAAATGAATTAACAAGAAAATAAGGGATAAATCCTAGCACAAGATAATTAACTCTAGATCAAAGAATATTAAGTAGGATATGATTAAGCTCATGAACTATTTAAAATTATAATAGATATCAAATGTATATGACGGGCTTACATTCTTGATGTTGCTACTCCGTAATGTAAAGTAAACAAGAAGAAGAACGTGCACCATTAACGGCTACGAGATTTGTCTTTATTGATTCCATAATGATGATTACAAAAATCAGCAGCCAAGTTGTAAATCTTCTCTTGTTTTTTAGAGAAATATTCTCCAGTTCTTCTGTGTTAAGAGAGGAAGAAAAGTCCCCCTTTCTCATTCTCTTACCTAGTATGTATGTATATATATATATATATATATATATAATAAAATAGATATTACCCTTTATCCAATGGTCCATAGACAAGATACCCTAATCTGCCAATCGCACTTTAGGTCGACCTCCCTAAGTGCCATGGCGTGTACTTCTCCATACGGGCTTTCTGATGGTTTGACTCGGTCGTGGCTGACATGCTCATCGTTATGGTGCCTTATGGATACAACTACCACTTAATCGATTCCTCGTCATTCCTTTTTATGTCAATTCTCGTATGGTCAGATTTTAATCCGCATAGTTTGTCTCTCCGCCTATTGAGGTCATCCTTGGGCAGGCTCGATGGGCGGACCTCGTCAATTAGAAAAAAAATTGATAAATCTGGGCGATGGGGGAGCACCTCTTAGCGAGATGATAATGTGATGTTTCGAGTGCTTCGTCAGACCACTGTGTCAGTTTGAAATGATATGAAATTTGTCAAGCGTCATTATGGCACACGTTCTCTGTGTGTTGCATCGTTTCCCATGCCACTTTCGTTATTTTTTAAAAAAGGCAGTGCTTGGTTTCTCAAACCAGCATATTCATATCTCTATAAATAGGGAAAAGTTTCCCAATCGTTCACAAGACAATCTCAAGATGTTCTTTCTTCTTATTCAATTCTTTGTATTTCTTTTTCTACCAACAATCCTCGTGGTTACCCTCCTTTATTTACACTCCCGACCTGTACTGTCACCCAAAGCAATGGCTAGTGCTTCTTCTAACCCTGATTGATTCATTGGTGCTCCAGTGCCGGATATCGATATACCCTTACTCAAAGAGGGAGTGGGTCTAGCAGAGGACGAGAGTTTTTCGACGGTAGATGAGGTGGTTCCCCGCCCGTGGAAGCCAACGACTGACTTCAATAGCCCTGCTGTGGATGAGCCGAAACCTATTTTTTCTACGATGGATGCCCAGCACTTGCGACATTTGAAGCCAAATGGAGAAGCCTGAGCATATCGAACTCCTCTAGCAAGTTCTAACGTTGTGCACATATAACTCCTAGGATATTGCGCGTTCTATGCATACCCTTTTATCAACGGATACACGCTTCCCCTCGCCTCTCTGATGGCGGAGTTCTGCCACTTCTACGAGGTGTTTCCAGCCTAGCTCTCCTCGTATATATACAAACTCTTCTTAATGCTCATCAAGTACGCGGATCTAGCCGATTTAGGGGTTTCTCTTCAACACCTGCTTTACCTGTTCGTCCTCAGCTTTCATAGGGGCACCATGCTACATCTTCATCACCGAGGGACTAAGGGCCTGGTGGTAAAGATGGATGACAAGACCAACCGCTGCTTTTGGGAGAACTACTTCTATATCCGCACGGAGCATGGTGTATAACCCCGCTGGGTTCCCTAAGATGTGGAATTTTGCCCGTAGGCCTTTCTTTTTTATCTTTTTTGTTTTTATTCTTTGAAACGGCTATTGGATGTTTTCCTCTAGTGATCTCGTTGAGTATTTTCATTTTTGCATCCGAGAGACTACCCGCTCCGCAAGTTGCTGATATTCGCAGGTGGGTGAGCTCGGTTCTGCCCCACACGATGGGGATTAACGAATGGGCACCCTTCCACGAAAGGTTTGGGCACAAACATTCCGCCGGTAAGTCGCCTTGTCTCGGCCTTAGTTATCTTGTTCTTTGCTCTATATTTTTCTTCGCCTTACATTTTCATTTGGTCGAATCTTTCATTGGCAGGTCGGAGAGGGGCGAGAAGGGTGAGGGCTCCTGCACTTGCTTTCCGTCAGCCGACCTCTTCTGCCAGGTCCGTGCTAGTAGCAACTACAGATGACGATGTTCAAAATCTAGTTATTCCGAAAATCGTATCTGTATCCAGTTCTGGTTGTTCAGAGGCTACTCCAGTCCCCATGGTTCATTTGTCAATAGAACTTTCTCATGGTGATGGTGAAGATGCCTCGTCAAACATGTGTAGGATAACGGTGAAGGGGACGCTTTATATCGAAGTGCCCTTGGGGGGGTGATCGAAGCCAACCCTGCACTACTATTGAGTAGCGAGAGAGGTCGAAGCAGCTTTTATCCGAGTAAGGTCGGGATCGATTTCCACAGAGAGCTAGATATTGGAGTCGGGTGTCTATCTAAATCGAAGTTGTGTATTTACTCTTAATTGCACTTCTACACAATTTTGGTTTTGATTATGATTCTAATTTTATAAAACTTCAATGCTCAATTAAACTAAAATAAGCTAAGGTTAAACTATTGCAAATTGTTCAAATGATTAAAAGGCACTAGGATAATGACTTCCGCCTAGGTGGTCAATTGACGGAATCTTGAGTCTAAAGCTAGATTGTCACATTTAGGGAGTCAGATATAACCGTTGCTCGATTATACTCACTCTATACCTCTTGGTAGTTCGAGTTATTTTGCCTGAATTGACTTTCTCAAGACCAATTGGGTATGACAATTTGCAAAAGCAATCAGGATTCAAGTCGGGTATTACTATCTCTAGGTTTAACCCTTTAATTGGGGCTATCAATCTCTTTAGTACGCCCCAATTCCTTGTTGGACCAATTTCAGAGACTTAGGCTCTCTTTCTCAATAAGAGCCAAAATCAACTAAACACAAACTAGTGTTTGCGACCATTAATTCAGAAATTAAACATGAAATTAGTCCAAATATCAATCACACATAGTCAATCAAGCCCTAAAACACAAGACCCATAAATTACCCACACTAGGGTTGAGCCACAACCCTAGCTTATGGGTCTAGCTACTCATAATTAAAGAAGAAAACTAAGAAATAGATGAAGAAAAACTCATATTAATTAATTGCTAAGATAAACTAGAAGATTCAATGTTGAAATAAAGATAAAATTGCTCAAAATAGCTTAAACTATCGAAGTCACGAGCGCAACTCAGTACAAAAATATATCTACTTAACCTAAAAATAGAAAAGACGCTATTTATACTAAGCTGAAAAGTCTGGATAAAAATATCCCTACGGGGTTAGTGCAGACCATAAAAAATCACGTGTGGCTGCACTAGGGCTCTGAACTTGAATACGAAGCTCTCTGAACTTGGGAAATGCGGACCGCACATAATCGAATGCGACTGCGGTGGCTTCTAGTGCGGTCCGCATGAAATGGAGCGCGGACCACATTGGGCTTCAAACTCAAAACTAGCACTTCTCTGATTCTTGGCTCTGTGGACCACACTAAATCGAGTGCAGCCGCAGCGACTCCAATGTGGACCGCAGTAAATCCCACGCGGCCACATTTCCTATTGGCCTGGAAATCAAACTCTCTAGACCTCACTTGTGCGGCCGCATTGGCCCTGTTTTGCCTGAGCTTTGTCTTGTCTTGGTACTTGTGCAAGTTTTACTCCTTTTTGAGCTGAACTTTGACATCTTGTCACTTTGTTGATCAAACCTGCAATCAAGCACAACTTGTGAGCCTTTTGGGACTATTTTATACAAATTTCTAATCAAAACATAAGCAAGAAGGAGTATAAAATGTATCAAAATCCCTAGTTATCAAGGGGTGATCCTATTTTGGTGGTGTCTGAATCTGGCGATGATACCAGCCTAGGCATGGATTCGATACCCATTTTGGGTCTGGAAGAAGCTGTCATTGTAGGGGGAAGAGTTCGAATGTCACCATGATTGTCACGAGTGGCCTATCGACATCTTGGCAAGCCCGTACATCCTCTTCGGCTAATGCGAGGTTGAAGGGCGTGGTGGTAGATGACTATTTATAAGACTTTGACATTGACCCTGAGGATATAAGGATGTTTGAGGAAGGTTTTACTTGGGTCGATTTGAGGGCGGGAGGTCCTTCATGTGTGCTCGAAATCCTGTTGGACGTTTTAACCTATTGGAGAACATGGTGGACTTGGTGCCCCAATTTGACCTTCTGTGCTTCGCTATCGAAAGTAGGTCTCTCCGACAGATTAGCGATCCTGATTTGTTGTGCGGTGTGGCCGGGATGGCCTTGAGGGTGAGTATCCTTTCTCTATTTTCTTTGTTTTATGCTCTTTGCTTTTGCGGATTCTTGTTTTTGTTTTAGAATTACATGCTGGATATTAAAAGTGTCGTCGGGCTGATAGACGAGCCGATGTATTTCAGAAGATGGACACGGAGTGTCACTGGTATCGGAACAGGTTTCGTGAGATGTACGAACAACTTAGGGCGGGCAGTAATACTCGATCCCACAGGGAGAAGTTGGAGAAGGATGATGATCTGGTGCGGTCTATTCTCAAATGTAGTAAGCTCGAGGGGTTAATCAGGGTTAAAGACGAGGAGCTCGAGGTGGGCAAAGGGTTTGTGGTCAGAATGTGAGGACTTTCAGGTGAAGGTGTTGTCTTTGCGAGCCAAGATCAAGCTAAATGCTACTAGAGTATCCAGTCTAAGCCCAGAGTAGACGGATAACGTGGCTGAGTTAGAAAGGAAGGTGGCCAAATTAGAAAGGGCTGAGGGAATTCGAGCGATGGCCTTGTCTAGGGCATCGATGCTTGAAGACACTATCTGCGTCCTCGGGTCTAGTGGGAGGTCGAGAGGGAGATGGCCGCGTTGAGGGAGGCTAGGCTGGATGAGCGGATCGGTGTACTCGAGCGGGATGCCTCAAACTTAGGAGACCAAATTATGGTTCTCGAGGCCAAGAAGGCGCAACTGTCGGCTCAGGCCCCTCTCAAGAATCTACCTCTGTTGTTGTTCCTTGCCCTTTGTATGAGATGTGGGTCCATATTGAGGCCCAACCATATGTATACGAGGACTTGAGGGTGAAGGGGAGTGTTTCTGAGGCCGTTTTCGAAGATGCTCGTGTGAAAGCTTGTGAGGCTCGTCTTGCTTATGGTTATGACCCCTCGTCACCGGATGTCGGTGGGAATGCGGAGATCGAAGATGGGCTCTTTTTTATGATGACAATGGAGGAGGCGATGGTAGAGATGAGTCCAAGTGAATTTTTGTAGCTTTCGTACTTAGTTTGTTTGTTCTTTTCTTTGGTGTAGCTTGCCGTTTGTTTTAAACGTTCTTTTTTCTTTTGGGGGCCTATTTTAGCCCTTTGTAAAGCGCCGTCGTGCATGTAAATTCTCTGAATAAGATTGTTGTTTTGTCTCTGGCTGCCTGTTCCTGGCTCTTTTTTTTCTTAAAAAAAAGGTCTTTGGATTTTCTCGTGATGAGTCCCAATATTTTCAATTGAGAATTCAAATTTTATCTTGTCGGTTTGAGCAAGTCGAACTTCATAACGTTACTTTGAGTGAGGTTAAAGCACACTTTGTTAATTCGAAAGGAGCTGACTTAACTTGCTAGTTCGAATGAGGTCAGTCTTGACTCTCGTTTAGCGATGGCCAGCAACCGCATGGGGGAAAGATCGGACGAGGTCGAATTGTTACTTGTAACGGGTTCGAGCAAGATCGGGTGTTACGTGGTAACTCGAACGAGGTCAAGTTTTACTTTGTTGATTCGAATGAGGTCGAGTTGTGATTTTCTCTTGGTGGCGACTGGGGTCGTATGGTGTAAATTCAAGCGAGGTCGAATTGTAACCCATTATGAGTTTGAGCAAGGTCGAACTTTAGTTTGTTTATTCCAACGAGTTTGAATTATCACTTAGCTTGGAGATAGACGAGGGATGTATGGTGTAAATTCGAGCGAGGTCGAATTGAAGCCGTTATATGTTCGAGTGAGGTCGAACTTTGATTTGTTGATTCGAACGAGGTCAAATTATCACTTAGCTTGTCGATAACCGGGGGCCGTATGGTATGAATTCGAGCGAGGTCGAATTGTAACCCATTATGAGTTCGGGTGAGGTCGAACATTGATTTGTTGATTCGAACAAGGTCGAATTATCACTTAGCTTGGCAACGGTCGGGGGCCATATGGAGTGGAAAGGATGTTGCATGCTTCCTTTTACTGGAGAATATCACGCGTTACAGCATAGCTTAAGTAATCGTCGGGGTGAGTCCCAGTTTATCTAGTGTTTAGTTAGCCGAATTTACGTAGTATCGCCGGCGTGTTCTGAGCTGCTTGTCTGCTTGTTGAAGTTAAAATGGAGTGGATGGGGGCTTTTCTGGTTTGCTGTTTGCCGTAGGGAAGAAATTAGAGCATGTACGTTGGCTGGCCTTTGTTTGCTTGTTTGGGAGGATGTCCCTGTTCACTGTTTCGGCCATTTTCTCTTTCTTTTTAAGGAATAGCGGTTAAAAGTATATGGAATCATCCATTACCTTGATTGGCTGTTTAGCTGGTGAATGAGGGGGATCGACCACGTTTTCTTCACCAGTTTCGCTCTTTGCAATTGGGAAGTTCCCTCTTTGCAATGGACTAGGGATCTTGTCACTGGGCGGCTTGCCCTGTTATGTAATATGGTATTAGTTTCCGGTCTGATATCAGTTTTTGCTTTGCGCTCAGCCTCATCAATGGTTGAGCTTTGGTATCTCAGGGATGAACAATCTACTCCCCCACTACGGTCTTGAGTCCGAGTCCTAGTTTGTTTCATTCCTGGGCACGCAAAGGTGGCAGAAATGTAAGCCATACCATAAAATATAGATGAGGAGTATTTTAGTCAGTAAATTACACATCAAGCATCGTCTCATACATTAGGGGGAATGCGATTTGCGCAGGATATTGGTGGTGTTGGGTGCTTACCTGGAAATGGGAATATAGACGTGTGACGACCCAAAGGGTCATCACCGTTTTTCTCTTTCATTCTGCAATTTCGAGGCCTTGAAAACCTCATTTTTACTTGCCTCGATTTGCGTGTGCAGTCCAGGCACGTAGCCGGAAAGATTATATGTTAAATTCTGTAAAAAATTTCAAGATGTGGCTTAAAAATGATTAAAGTTGACTTCGGACAACATTTTTGGTAAACGAACCCGGACCCGTGATTTGACGGTCCCGGAGGGTCCGTAGAAAAATATGGGACTCGGGCATGTGCCCGTAGTCGAAATCCGAGGTATAGAGCCCGAGAAAAGAATTTTTCTGTTAAATTATTTTTCTGAAATTTTTAAGGAAAATGGAAATGAGAATTGATTAAAAGACTATGGTATCGGGATCATATTTTTGTTTCGACGCCCGGTACAAGTCTTATATATGGTATAAGCACTATCTGTAAAGTTTGGTTGAAAACGGACGTCATTTGACGTGTTTCAGACTATAAGTTCCAAATTTGAAAGTTTATGAAACTTAGAAAAAAATCACGTGGTTTGAGGCTTGATTCTATGTATATGATGTTATTTTGGCGATTTGATCACACGAGTAAGTCCGTAGGATGTTTTTGAGGTTGAGTGTATGTTTGGGTTGGAGCACCAAGGGCTCGGGTGAGATTTGGACAAGTGTCGAGTTGCATTTTTGAACTTTGGAAAATATTGCAGGTTCAGCTCTGGTATCTTCGCATTTGCGAAGGAATTCTCGCAAATACGAGTCCCTGATCGCAAATGCGAGAAAGGGAGGATCGTGCTTGGGTCGCAAATGCAAACAAAATGTCCGCAAATGCGATGAGGAGCCTTCGCAAATGCGAAAAAAGGCTCGCAAATGCGAAAGTCCCCGCCATCATCAAAGTTCGCAAATACGAACTAAATCTCGCATTTCCCAAATTAGTAGTCGGGGTTCACAATTGCGAACCCCAGTTCGCAATTCCCACATGTGCAACCCAGCAATTTCATACTTAGGCGAATTTTTGACCCCTTTTCTTTATTCTTTCAAGACACAAACTCCATAAGCGATTTTCCAAGAAATCTATCTTCTCCAAATTATTTGTAAGTTAATTTTTACTCAACTTCTTCAATATTTATCATCATTAAACATGTTTTCATCTTAAAATCATATATTTCCATGGGTGAAAATGGGGATTTTGGATAGAACCTAGGTTTTCTTAAAATTGGGTATCTGGACCTCAATTTGAGATCCGATTTTAAAACAAATCATAGATATGAACTCGTGGGGGAATGGTAACCGGGTTTTGGTCCGAATCTCGGGTTAAGACCACGTGGTCCCGGGGCATTTTTGGAAATTTTAAGTAAAACTTTGGGAAATTATTTTCATGCATTCGAATTGATTCAATTAGCATTTGTTGATACATTCAAGTAATTTGTGACTAGATTCGAGCAGTTTTGTGGTGAGTTCGAAGGGTAAAGCTATACTAGAGGCTTGAGTTGAATTTGGAGCATTTGAGGTAAGTGTTTGATCTAACTTTGGCTTGAGGTAATAGTATCAGAGTATTATTTGCATATTGCTAAATGTTGAGTACGGTGTATAGGCATGGTGACAAGTATCTATACATCGGTGTCTAGCATGACCATGAGTCCTTATTTGTGCTTATTAGGAAATCGGTAGTGACTCTTCCTTGTTAATTGATGGTTTCTATATGATATGAAGAGAATGAGAAGGAATTATGATTTGTAAACTCCTTGGAGTTTGGCTCGATTTTGACTTGATTATAAAGTAAGAAATGAACGTAATAGAAAGAGATGTGATTATTCCCTTGCGGGGTGTTTTGAGTATATTGATTATCTCCCTTGCCGTGATGTTTGAACATATTGTTGTTGCTCCCTTGTCGGGATTTAGTTGTTTTGCTTTGTTCTTCCTTGCCGGGATATTTAATGTTGTTTGTCTATCCCCTCGCCCCGTTTGGTTGTGATTGTTGTTTGGGTGAGGAAGAGTGATTATGCACGAAGGGTCATTCCGTGCCATGTTTTGATTATTATTGCACGAAGGGACATTCTGTGCCATGTTTTGATTATTATTGCACGAAGGAACATTCCGTGCCATGTTTGGATTATATTTGCACGAAGGATCATTCTGTGCCATGTTTTGATTATATTTGCACGGAGGATCATTCCGTGCCATGTTTTGATTATTATTGCATGAAGGATCATTCAGTGCCATGTTTGTGATTATTATTGCACGAAGGAACATTCCGTGCCATGTTTTGATTATTATTGCACGAAGGAACATTCCGTGCCATGTTTTGATTATTATTGCACGAAGGAACATTCCGTGCCATGTTTGATTATTATTGCACAAAGAGACATTCCGTGCCATGTTTTGATTATTAATGCACGAAGGGACATTCTGTGCCCTGTTTGATTATTAATGCACGAAGGGACATTCCGTGCCATGGTTGATTTATTACTATCGTTGACTTTGTAGTTGTACCATTTCATTCCTTATTTATTAACCTTCTATTCTAAACTGCTACAGCCCCTACAACATGCTCCCCTCCCTCTTGACTTATTAAATTTCTGTATTCTCTTCTGTTGCGTATATATATATATATATATATATATATATATATATATATATATATATATATATATATATATATATTTGAACTGCACAGGTTTGTTTGGTAGTCCGGTCTAACCTCGTCACTACTTCGCCTGGGTTAGGCTAGGCACTTACCAGCACATGGGGTCGGTTGGGCTGATGCTACACTCTGTGCATCCTTTTGCACAGATCCAGGTGTTGGAGCAGCATTTGAGTAGAAGTAGCATTTTGGGAGCGAGCTTCAAGTCCAGGGACATTCGATGTAGCCTTGATGACATCCGCAGGCCCGTAGTCCTTTCCATTTTATTCAGTTTGTTATCATTGTACCGTAGCAGACAGTTCTATGCTTCATTCGGACCTTGTATTTAGTATTCTCTAGACGTCTGTGAGTATTGTGACAGCAGTCTTGGGTAGAGGATCTGTTAAACTTTCGCATTTCTTTCAGTAAATTATATTTAAGACTTCCGCTTTATTATTAAATGCTTCATTGTTATTAATATTGTCGATGTTCGCTAAAGAGGTATTTGATAATTGGCTTGTCTAGCTCCTATTAGTAGGCACCATCACGACTCCCGAGGGTGAAAAATCCAGGTCGTGACAAGTTGGTATCAGAGCACTAGGTTACATAGGTCTCACGACTCACGGACAAACCTGGTAGAGTATGAGGTATTGGTACGGAGACTACTGTATTTATCCCAGAGGCTACACAGTTAGGAAAGTTTCACATTTGTTCTTTCTTGTCGTGCGATTCTATTTCTATAGTACCGATTGAATTTTTATTCTGTTCCTCCACAGATGGCGAGAACACGTGCTTCCTCTTCTACCGCGCAGTAGTCCGAGCCCCCAGCAGCAGCTCCAGTGGTGGAGCCTCAGGTTGATTTGGAGGAGGAGGTTCCAGCCCCAACAGTCCCGGTGGGCCCAGCTCAGGTCCCAGAGGGGTTTATTGCCATCCCAATTCTTCAGGATGCTCTAGTCCGATTGGTAGGCTTCGTGGAGAGTGTCATTCGAGCAGGTTTGCTTCCTGGGGTTCAGCCAGTAGTGGCAGATCAGCCGAGTACAGTGGCTCAGGCCGAGAGTGAGATTGCTTTTCAGGTGGCGGTCAATGTGGGCCGTAAAGTTGAGATGGCTCTGCCACAGGGAGGTGGTCATGGGTCGGATAAGAGGCCCCGTCATGCAGGCAGATTCAGTGGTACCTCATCAGGAGGTAAAGGTTCTTATGGTAGAGGCTATCCTCCCAGGCCCTTTCAGTCAGCTCTCCACGAAGCCTCTTATCGATAGGTCACTCATGGCATTTCAGGTAGTCGTACAGGTCGACAGGGTCAGCCTCAATTCCCTCAGCTGCAGCATTCGTGTAGATGTTATCAGTGTGGTGAGTATGGTCACAACAGGAGGGTTTGTCCGAGGTTGAGGGGTGCTCAGCCGCAGCAGACAAGGTCTTGCCATGCTTGTGGTGATCCGAGGCACATTGTCAGATATTGCCCTCAAGTTTATGGAAACTTCCAGCATCAGAGTTCTCGTGCTATAATTCAGGCACCGGAGGTTCCACAGCTTGCCCAGCCAGCTAGAGGTGGTGGCAGAGGTGTTAGAGGTAGAGGTAGAGGTCTTAGAGGTGTAGTTCAGGTCGCCAAAGGTAGAGGCCAGCCAGGCCAGAGGCTGAGTCTTCAGGTGCAGACATTACAGGTACCATTCTGATTTGTGTTAGAGATGCTTTAGTGCTATTTTACTCTGGGCCTACGTATTTGTATGTGTCGTCCTATTTTGCACCCTACCTGGTTATGCCTAGTGATGCTTTGGGTATTCCTGTTATGTATCTACACCGGTGGGTGATTCTATAGTGGTCGACCGAGTTCATCGTTCCTGTGTGGTGGTGTTTGAGGGTTTGGAGACTTGTGTTGATTTATTGCTCTTAGACATGGTGGATTTCGACGTCATATTATGGGTGAATTGGTTGTCCCCGTATCACTCTATCTTGGATTATCACGCTAAGACCGTGACCTTGGCTTTACCAGATTTGCCCCGATTGGAGTGGTGAGGGACCTCAGGTCATGCCACCCGCAGCGTTATTTCATATGTCAAGGCTCGACGCATGGTCGAGGATGGGTGTTTAGCTTATCTGGAGTATGTTCGCGATTCCAGCACAGAGGTTCCTTCTATTGATTCTGTACCTATTGTTCGGGAGTTCCCCGAGGTTTTTCCTTTAGACCTGCCGGGTATGCCGTCCGACAGGGATATTGATTTCTGTATTGATCTGGCTCCAGGAACGCAACCCATTTCTATTCCGCCGTATCGTATGGCCCCGTCAGAGTTGAAGGAGTTAAAGGACCAGTTGCAAGATTTGCTAGAGAAGGGTTTTATGAGGCCTAGTGTTTGTCCTTGGGGTGCGCCGGTGTTATTTGTGAAGAAAAAGGATGGATCGATGAGGATGTGCATTTATTACCGGCAATTGAACAAAGTGATGATTAAGAACAAGTATCCACTGCCGAGGATTGATGATTTTTTTGACCAGCTTCAGGGTGCGAAGGTGTTTTCAAAGATAGGCTTGAGATCTGGCTACCATCAGCTGAGGATTAGGGCGTCTGATGTCCCTAAGACAGCATTCCGCACTCAGTATGGGCATTATAAGTTTCTGGTCATGTCATTTGGGCTGACCAATGCCCCAGCAGCATTTATGGAGTTGATGAACCGAGCGTTCAGACCTTACTTGGACTTGTTTGTGATAGTCTTTATTGATGATATTCTTGTGTACTCCTGCAGCTAGGAGGAGCACGAGCAGCACCTTAGAGTGGTTCTTCAGCCTCTGAAGGATAGTCAGTTGTATGCTAAGTTCTCGAAGTGCAAGTTCTGGTTGAGTTCGATTGCATTTCTAGGTCATGTTGTATCAGCAGAGGGTATTCAGGTGGACCCGAAGAAGATTGAGGCGGTCAAGAACTAGCCTCGACCAGCATCAGCTACTGAGATTCAACGTTTCTTGGGGTTAGCAGGTTATTACCATCGGTTCGTAGAGGGATTTTCATCATAGCAGCCCTGATGACCAGGTTGACCCAGAAGGGTGTCCAGTTCAGATGGTCAGACGAGTGTGAGGAGAGCTTTCAAAAGCTCAAGACAGCTCTGACTACGACACCGATATTAGTTTTGCCCACAGACTCAGGACCCTATACAGTTTATTAGGATGCTTCCCATATTGGGCTTGGTGCGGTATTGATGCAGGATGGCAGTGTCATTGCTTATGCTTCGAGGCAATTGAAGATCCACGAGAAGAATTATCCGGTTCATGATCTAGAGTTGGCGGCCATTGTTAATGCTTTGAAGATTTGAAGGCATTATTTATATGGTGTGACGTGTGAGGTGTACACTGATCCCAAGAGTCTGCAATACTTGTTCAAGCAGAAGGAGTTGAACTTGAGGTAGAGGAGGCGGTTGGAGTTATTGAAGGATTATGATATTACTATTTTGTACCACCTGGGGAGAGTCAATGTGGTGGTCGATGCATTGAGTAGGAAGTCCGCCAGCATGGGTAATCTTGTTTATGTTCCGGTCAGCCAGAGACCGCTTGCTTTGGATATTCAAGCCTTGGCTAATCGGTTCATGAGGTTGGACATTTCTGAGCATAGCAAAGTGTTAGCTTGCACGGTCACTCGTTCTTCATTATTGGAGCGTATCCGTGATCGGCAATTTGATGATCCCCATTTGTGTGCCTTGAGAGACACGGTGCAGCATGGAGGTGCCACTAAGGTGACCTTAGATGATGATGGTGTTTTACGGTTGTAGGGGCGAGTTTGTGTGCCCAATGTTGATGAGATTCTAGAGTTGATCTTAGTGGGGGCCTATAGTTCTTGGTATTTTATTCACCCGGGCACTGCGAAGATGTACCAGGACTTGCGACAGCATTATTGGTGGCGTAGGATGAAGAAAGATATCGTTGCATATGTGGCTCAATGTTTGAACTGTCAGCAGGTCAAATATGAGCGTCAGAGGCCTGGTGGTTTGTTCCAGAGGATTGAGCTTCCCGAGTGGAAGTGGGAGAGGATTACCATGGATTTCGTTACTGGGATTCCGATGACTCAGAAGAAGTTTGATGCTATTTGGGTCATTATTGATAGGCTGACCAAGTCAGCGCATTTCATTCCAGTGGTAGTCTCATATTCATCCGAGAGGTTAGCTAAGATTTATATCCGGGAGATTTTTCGCCTTCATGGTGTGCCGGTATCTATCATTTCGGACCGGGGTACACAGTTTACCTCGCGCTTCTGGAGAGCAGCTCAGCAGAAGTTGGGCACCCAGGTTCAGTTGAGCACAACGTTTCATCCTCAGACAAACGGTCAGTCCGAGCGGACTATTTAGATTTTGGAGGACATGCTCTGAGCCTGTGTCATTGATTTTGGAGGCTCGTGGGACCAGTTTTTGCCTTTAGCAGAGTTTGCCTACAACAACAGCTACCAGTCCAGCATGCAGATGGCTCCATATGAGGCGTTGTATGGTAGGCGATGTCGGTCTCCAGTTGGATGGTTTGAGCCGGGAGAGGCTCGGTTATGGGGTACAGACTTAGTTCAGGAGGCCTTAGATGAGGTCAAGATCATTCAGGAGAGGCTTCATTCAGCTCAATCTAGACAGAAGATTTATGCATACTGTAAGGTCCGAGATATAGCTTTCATGGTCGATGAGCGGGTATTGCTCCGGGTGTCGCGTATGAAGGGCGTGATGAGGTTCGGAAAGAAGGGTAAGCTTAGCCCTAGGTATATTGGTCCATTCGAGATTCTCGATCGAGTGGGAGAGGTGGCTTATAGACTTGCATTGCCACCTATCTTATCAGCCGTGCATCCAGCTTTTCATGTGTCTATGCTTCGGAGGTATCACGGCGATCCTACCCATGTGTTAGACTTCAGCACCGTCCAGTTGGACAAGGATTTATCTTATGAGGAGGAGCCGGTAGCTATTTTAGACCGGCAGGTTTGTCAGTTGAGATCTAGGAGTTTTCCCTCTATTCGTGATCAATGGAGAGATCAGCCCCCTGAGGCCTCCACCTAGGAGTCCGAGTCTGATATACGGAGCCGTTATCCACATCTTTTCCTCGACTCAGGTACTTCTTTCTTTTGTCCGTTCGAGGACGAGCGGTTGTTTTAGAGGTGGAGAATGTGATGACCCAAAGGGTCATCACCATTTTTCTCTTTCATTCTGCACTTTCGAGGCCTTGAAAACCTCATTTTTACTTGCCTCGATTTGTGTGCGCAGTCCGGGCGCGTAGCCGAAAAGATTATATGCTAAATTCTGTGACTTCAGACAATATTTTTGGTAAATGGACCCGGACCCATGATTTGACGGTCCCGAAGGGTCCATAGAAAAATATCGGACTCGGGCATGTGCCCGGAGTCGAAATCCGAGGTCTAGAGCCCGAGAAAAGCATTTTTTTGTGAAATTGTTTTTTTGAAATTTTTAAGGAAAATAATAATGAAAATTGATAAAAAGATTGTGGTATCGGGCTCGTATTTTGGTTCTGACGCCCGGTACAAGTCTTATATATGGTTTAAGCGCTATCTGTAAAGTTTGGTTGAAAACGGACGTCATTTGACGTGTTTCGGACTATAAGTTCCAAATTTGAAAGTTTATGAAACTTAGAAGAAAATCACGTGTTTTGAGTCTTGATTCTATGTATATGATATTTTTTTGGCGATTTGATCACACGAGTAAGTCTGTAGGATGTTTTTGAGGTTGAGTGTATGTTTGGGTTGGAGCCCCGAGGGCTCGGGTGAGATTTAGATAGGTGTCGAGTTGGATTTTTGAACTTTGAAAAATATTGCAGGTTCAGCTCTGGTATCTTCGCATTTGCGAAGGAATTCTCGCAAATGCGAGTCCCTGATCGCAAATGCGAGAAATGGAGGATCGTGCTTGGGTCGCAAATGCGACAATTTCGTCCGCAAATGCGAGAAAGGGAGCACCTGCACAGGGGTCGCAAATGCGAACAAAATGTCCGTAAATGCGATGAGGAGCCTTCGCAAATGCGAAAGTCCCAGCCATCGTCAAAGTTCGCAAATGCGAACTAAATCTCGCATTTCCCAAATTAACAGGTCGGGGTTCGCAATTGCGAACCCCAGTTCGCAATTCCCACATCTGCAACCCAACAATTTCATACTTAGGCGAATTTTTTACCCTTTTTCTTCATTCTTTCAAAATACAAACTCCATAAGCGATTTTCCAAGAAATCTATCTTTTCCAAATTATTTGTAAGTTAATTTTTACTCAACTTCTTCAATCTTTATCATCCTTAAACATGTTTTCATCTTAATAGATTTCCATGGGTGAAAATGGGGATTTTGGGTAGAACTTAGGTTTTCTTAAAATTGAGGATTTGGACCTCAATTTGAGGTCCGATTTCAAAACAAATCATAGATATGAACTCGTGGGGAAATGGGTAACCAGGTTTTGGTCCGAACCTCGGGTTAAGACCACGTGGTCTCGGGGCATTTTTGAAATTTTTGAGTAAAACTTTGGGAAATTCATTTTCATGCGTTCGAATTGATTCAATTAGAATTTGTTAATATATTCAAGTAATTTGTGACTAGATTCTAGCTGTTTTGTGGTGAGTTTGAAGGGTAAAGCTATACTAGAGGCTTGAGTTGAGTTTGGAGCATTTGAGGTAAGTGTTTGATCTAACTTTGGCTTGAGGGAATAGGATTAGAGTATTATTTGCTAATTGCTAAATGTTGAGTACGGTGTATAGGCATGGTGACGAGTATCTATACACCGGTGTCTAGCATGATCGTGAATCCTTATTTGTGCTTATTTGGAATTTGATAGTGACTCTTCCTTGTTAATTGATAGTTTCTATATGATATGAAGAGAATGAGAGGGAATTATGATTGTAAACTCCTTGGAGTTTGGCTCAATTTTAACTTGATTATAAAGTAAGAAATGAACGTAATAGAAAGTGATGTGATTATTCCCTTGCCGGGGTATTTTGAGTATATTAATTATCTCCCTTGCCGGGATGTTTGAACATATTGTTGTTGCTCCCTTACCGGGATTTAGTTTTTTTGCTTTGTTCTCCCTTGCTGGGATATTTAATGTTGTTTGTCTATCCCCTCACCCCATTTGGTTGTGATTGTTGTTTGGGTGAGGAAGAGTGATTATGCACGAAGGATCATTTCATGTCATGTTTTGATTATTATTGCACGAAGGAACATTCCGTGCCATGTTTTGACTATTATTGTACGAAGGAACATTCCGTTCCATGTTTCATTATTATTGCACGAAGGGACATTCTGTGCCATGTTTTGATTATTATTGCATGAAGGAACATTCCGTACCTTGTTTTGATTATATTTGCACGAAGGATCATTCTGTGCCATGTTTTGATTATATTTGCACGAAGGATCATTCTGTGCCATGTTTTGATTATATTTGCACGAAGGATCATTCCGTGCCATGTTTTGATTATTAATGCACGAAGGAACATTCCGTGCCATGTTTTGATTATTATTGCACGAAGGAACATTCTGTGCCATATTTTGATTATTATTGCACGAAGGAACATTCCGTGACATGTTTGATTATTATTGCACGAAGGGATATTCCGTGCCATGTTTTGATTATTAATGCACGAAGGGACATTTCGTGCCATGTTTGATTATTAATGCACGAAGGGACATTCCGTGCCATTGTTGATTTATTACGCTCGTTGACTTTGTAGTTGTACCGTTTCATTCCTTATTTATTGAACTTCTATCCTAAACTGCTACAGCCCCTACAGCATGCTCCCCTCCCTCTTGACTTATTAAATTTCTGTATTCTCTTCTGTTGCATATATATATATATATATATATATATATATATATATATATATATATAT
>MU703364.1:0-26014 GCA_026770625.1 Nicotiana glauca
GCCATTTCCATTCATGTGGGGGATTGTTGGACTTTTAAGCCATTGGGCTTTAAAGTATAAAAGTGTGAATTGAAATGGAGGGAAATAAAATGGAGGAAAAAATGAAATTTGAAGAAGTAAGCTTATGTCTTGCACTTTGTCCCTCATTGGTGAGGGACAACTACATTTGTATGTATATATATATATATAATCACTTCTTAAAGTTCTTAAAAGGAGTTGAAGAGAATGAACCCTCGCGTCGTCGCTCGCTCGCTCGCTCGGCTCGGCTTTGGCTTTGGCTTTGGCTTCTGATTTGGATTTGGATTTGGATTTGGATTTGGATTTAGATTTGTCAAATGATCGATCGATAAGATTATTTTTTGGATAAAATTTATTTAATTAATTAAATGTCAGATCACTGCTGAAGATTCAGATATATTGTCTGGCCGCGGTCCTAGCGTAACCGCGGCAGAACCCTTCTACAGGTTCAGAGAGCCACTTTGGCCGCGGTCCTAGCGTAACCGCGGTAGGACCGCGGCAGGCGGCGAAATTTCTGAACAGGCACTTTTCCAGAACAGACATCACATCTCTTCCACTAATTGCCTATAAATTCAGAGGCATGGCTTTTTTTTAACACACCAAAAATAGTACAAAACTTCCTTCTTTCTGAAAATACTGCATTTTAATTTGCAGTCTCTCTCTCTCGAATTCGTAAGTGTGATTTTGCTCCGTTCTTTAAGTTCGTTGGTATCCTGCAGTTTGTATTGCCACTGTTGCAGGAAAGTTTATTCCGTTTTATCCTATGAGGGTTTAATCCATTACCTTGGCAACGTGTGAGGGGGTTAAAATTCCTTAAGGACGCACAAGCATATTGTGGACTCGGAATATCTTTTTAATCTCTACTATTTTTTCTAGTTTCTTTTATTCTTCTAACAGTTTTCTGGTTTAGTGCTTAACACAGTAGCATTCACAGTGATAAAAAGAGAAATAAAATATTAATAGATTATAGAGTTATCACAAAAATGTTACTCTTATAAGCCATCTATTTCTCTAATATTTTGTTATTTCAAGTCAGTGAAATGCTTGGATGTACAAACCAACAAATATAGAAGCCTTAATGCCAAAATCATATGGTCTTTCAGTAGTACCTGCTAATATGGATCTGTGCAAGATATCAACAATTAGAATTTTTATCAACAAAGAGGATAAACTATTATATCAAACCAACTCTAGCAACAATGAAATAAGTCTAGACGTTATATAATTAAGACATAATTGTAAAATGTGTAGATAAACGTTATGTTTAAGCAAGGACTTGACAGACCACTTGTGCGGTGTGCAATACTCTAAAAACATCATATAGTATTCTTATGAGAACAGGCATAGACAATTTAGATTAACCAATCCCAAGGTTCAAATGACGGTTGCACAAGAAATAAAATATGAAAGATAGCAGTTGTTATTCTTTATGACCATCCAGATGTAGATGTAGCACATGTTGTATAGTATATGTGACATTTTCGGTTTAGAGTACTAAAAAATGAAATGGAATATACCAGTTCACTAGCTATTATGATCGTAAATACATCAGCAGACTACCTAGTAAGTGTAATCATTGCGGCATTGCTGTGAATTACTGAGGGTTCATTCAAAGATGATTCTGAAAATATCAAAAATATCCACAGTCTAACAACAATAATTTTTTTGACAGATAAAAATAACAGCAAGGTTTTGTTTGTTGTTTAAATATGCAATTCCACTAAGGCGTCAGTGAATATAATAACACAACAATCTTCTCCAACAGATGCTTCTGCAATCAGCTTTTCCACTAAGGATTCCTCTTTTGTATCTTCTGCACATGTTTGTTCCTTCAGTCAAAAGATATTATTCACAAATTTATTACTGTGAGATATCTGCATTTCAAATAGTTCACATAAATCAAGCCAAAAACTACCTCAGTAGGCTTTAAGCAGGAGAGTTTTATGTTTATTCTACTGACAATGAAAAGGTAGATGAATTAAATACAGGGCTACGACAGAGTTATTCCATTGAAGAACACATTATCATTTAACAAATTGAATAAATATGTATTTGATTTTGGTATGTTAGTTTCATTCTTCGTCAGATGAAAGACAACGGTTAAAGTGAAAGACTGAAGCTAAAGTTGTAAAACTTTGAAGTGACAACATCTATGAAAGTAATAGGTACCATAATTAGATTGTTATTTCCCTAATGTCTTAAACTTACACACCAAATTTAATAATGCAGTAAAACTTTGTCAAAATACAGTATATTGTTTATTCTACTGAAAACTGTCAGAATGTTTAGAAATAAAGCAAGGACAAGCATGGGAAAATTTGTAAATCTATGGCAGAATCATAAAGAGCAGTAAAATCGGAAGTATTTTTTTTAACTGGACTAATGTATATCTGGGCTACACTCTATCTAAGATTCTATAGTAAAAACTGGATTCTGTATTTGTAACTATTAGATCTAGAGGTTATTTTAGTGTTTATCTAATCCTTTATAGACGAACTTCGTACTTCTAAAACTACACAAGATCAATTTACATTTGTAAGAAAACTACAAATTCTTTCGTCGTCAAAATTGTGTAGAAGGTAAATAGGTTTATAATTAAAGAAATAAAACTGAAAATACCTCCATAGTAACAGTAGAGCGATTTCTGGGGCTATAGCGAGCTAGGAGCCAACCTTCTCCATATGGACACTTGTTCTCAGGATCGTGCACACATATGTTCTAAATATTTGCACTTAGTAATCATGCCTGTAGGGACTTTTATACAACATGTTCTTCAAATGTTTAAGCAAAAAAGCATCTTTGCTTTTAACACTGTTTCATTGAAGCTTTCTGTATCAAAGACATGTGCAAAGTCTTACGATGTCATTGCTAAACTACAATCTCATAGCTTAACCATTCACAATGAGAAACCACTGCTCTACATGTGAATTTCCCATCTATGCAAATTTTCCTCTTTACAGTTTGCATCAGATCTGACAATAAAATTTTTGGTGATCTATGGCGTAAAATCAAATTAAATCTAATTAGTTTTCCACATACGCGAAATAAAGTGATATCCAGTTGTAAAATGTCAAAAATTACAAGGATCAAACCAATTTTTGCACAAATGATCCATTAGCATGTCAATAAAACAAATCAATTACAAAACTGGGCCGAAGCAAACAGACGACAGTAAACATTCAAAAAACAAAGTAAAATATTAAAGTAAAACAAAACTTACGGAGGAATTAAAGGCCATAGGAAGAAAACAAAATTAGAAAGTCACAAGAACAGATATGAAGCTTCATAGTAAGAAAACATAGATCAATAAACTAACTTTAACTATCGAACTACCTTGGAATAACAAAACTTGAGCGTTGACGTGAGGAAAGAGAAAACGGATTAACCAAGAGAGCGCAGCGGTGACTGACATCGTGACACGGTAGCGAAGTAGCTTTGAACTTCACTTCAGATCAGAACACGTTAATAGTTAAAAGGGGCACAATAGACAATTTAAGCATAATAACGCATGAAATGGCCAATTTACCCTTGGGAGGAAGCAAACATGTTGACAGAGAGCTCTCTGCTATTTCTCTTCTAAGAAGTAGGAAAACAAAACTTGAGCGTTGACTTGAGGAAAGAGAAAACAGATTAACCAAGAGAGCGCAGTGGTGAGTGACATTGTGACACGGTAGCGAAGTAGCTTTGGACTTCACTTCAGATCAGAACACGTTAATAGTTAAAAGGGACACAATAGATAATTTAAGCATAATAATGCGTGAAATGACCAATTTACCCTTGGGAGGAAGCAAACATGTTGACGAAGTGCTCTCTGCTATTCCCTCTTCTAAGAAGTAGGAAAACAAAACTTGAGCGTTGACGTGAGGAAAGAGAAAACGGATTAACTAAGAGAGCGCAATGGTGACTGACATTGTGACACGGTAGCGAAGTAGCTTTGGACTTCACTTCATATCAGAACACGTTAACAGTTAAAAGGGGCACAATAGACAATTTAAGTATAATAACGCGTGAAATGACCAATTTACCCTTGGGAGGAAGCAAGCATGTTGACGGAGAGCTCTCTGCTATTCCCTCTTCTAAGAAGTAGGATATATATATGAACAAAAATTAGAGAAAGAAACCAAACAAGACAAGTATTCGAATGTTTTTCTCTATGGTCGTGTGTTTCTAATTTCGTATGGATTTTATTATCCATTTAATAATGTTTGACTTTTTAACCTCAATTATCTTTCGAATGTTTTATTATATGTTTGTTAATCGATGATCGCAGCAACACAGGTTCCACTATCCTCTTCTTCTTCCTTTCTTGGTGGTATTAGACTTTAATTGTATATATTTACTGTCACACATTGAATTTCCAGCTGTGATAAGCAATAGTTGTAAATTTTGAATAACTTCAAGAGTTATATTAGTAGATGATCAATTTATGTCCTAAATAAAATTCACCAAAATTTGAATTTAAAAAAAAAGTTCAAAAGGATGCATGCAACTTTTTACAACAACAACGACCAAGTAAAATTTCACAAGTGAGGTTTAGGGTAGGTAATGTGTATGCAATCCTTACCCCTACCCTAATGGGGCAAAGATGTTATTTCTGATAGACCCTCGGAACCCTAAACCCTACCATAAAATAATAACATCATCATAAAAACAGAAAATGGATGTCCTGCAATAAGAATAACCAGTAATTAAGGCCCAGTACTATGAAAAACTGAAGGATAGTGTGAATACAACATTAACCACTAGCCGTCTACGATCAACCATATCAAGCTAGCCTCACCCCCGGTTCGACGTAGAAAAAAGCTCGACTATCTCCTATACTACAACCCTAATGCTCGACCTCCACACTTTCCTACCAAGGGTCGTGTCCTCATAAATCTGCAGTCATGTCATGCCCTGCCTCATTACCTCTCCAGAATACTTCTTAGGATCTCTACCTCTTCTTGTACCCGCCAAATCCAACCGCTCACACCTTCTCACCAGAACATCAAGGCTTCTTCTCCGCACGTGCCCGAACTATTTGAGCCTCGCTTCCCGCATCTTGTCATCCACATGGGCCACACCCACCTTCTCCTGAATATCTTCATTCCTATTCTTATCCATACTAGTGTGCCCGCACATCTACCTCAACATCCTCATTTCTGCTACTTTCATCTTCCAGATATGAGAGTTCTTAGCCGACCAACACTCTGTCCCATACAGCATGGCCGATCTAGCCACTATTCTATAAAACTTATCTTTGAGTATCGGTAGCACTTTCTTACCACACATGACTCCAGATGCTAGCCTCTATTTCATCCACCCCACCCCTATACGGTATGTGACGTCCTTATCGATCTCTCCATCCCCTTGGATAGCCGACCCAAGGTACTTGAAACTACCTCTATTGGAGATGACCTGTGATCCAAGCCTCATATCCATGCCCACTTCCCTCAACTCGGAGCTAAACTTGCACTCCAGGTATTCTGTCTTAGTCCTGCTCAACTTGAAATCCTTAGACTCAAAGGCATGTCTCCATACCTCCAACCTCTTGTTAACACAACCTCACATCTCATTAATCAAAACTATGTCATCGGCGAATAACATGCACCATGTCATATTCCCTTGAATATGTTGTATCAGTACAATCATCACCAGTACAAATAAGAACGGGCTTAGAACAGTTCCTTGGTGTAACTCCATAACAACCGGAAAATGCTCTGAGTCGCCTCCCACAGTCCTAATCCGAGTCTTAGATCCGTCATACACGTCCTTGATCGCTCTAATGTAAGCTACTGGCACACCTTTTGCCTCTAGGCATCTCCGGAGAACTTCCCTAGGGATTTCATACGCCCTCTCCAAGTCAATAAACACCATGTGGAGATCCTTCTTCCTATCTCTGTACTGTTCCACCAACCTCCTAATAAGGTGGACAACTTCTGTAGTCGAACAGCCCGGCATGAACCCAAACTGGTTGTCGGATATAGATACCGTCCTCCCCACCCTCACTTCCACCATCCTCTCCCAAACTTTTATGGTATGACTTAGTAATTTGATACCTCTGTAGTAACTGGATGCATGAAACTTTTTGCATATCGTAAATGCCAACACATATATTATATATAGAAGGTTTACTGAGGAATAGTTAGACTGTAATAATGTAAGTTCTATAGTTATTTTGTAAGTGAAAAAATAAAAATAATAGTAAGAGTTTAATTAAGAAAGCAATATCTAATTAAAATTAAATATTTTTAACAATCTTGAATAAGAAACTTAAATAATAGCAAGAGTTTAATTAGATAAAACAATATCTAATGTAAACTTAAATATATTTTATAATCATGAATAAGAAAGCAGAAAGAAGAAAGTCAGAAACTTCTAAAAAATGTTAAACATAAGTTAGAAGAAGGATGATGTTCTTAATTCGAAATGTTACTAATTTCATGCACATCAACTTCCCAATTACCTAACCCCTAATTATTTTCTTTGCCTATATGCTGGATTCAAGTTGCTCCTCCACCCCCTCCTTTTCCCCTTCTTTCAATTTTGGAAAAATCGAAAAATGCATTAAACTAATTTCATTAATTTGCATTTAATCTTCCTCTCTGCCAAGAGAAAAATAAGGCATATAATTCGTGCAGTTGTATAAGTTATTAATTACGACAATAAGATTGGTTTTGTTTCTTGTTTAATGTATTACTTGGAGGAGTTGTTAAGATTGCTAGGTTAGCACTTAGCCATATTTAATTTGGACTTAGTTTATTTAGTTCAGTTCAATATATTCCTTTTTTTTGTTTAGAATGGAAAGGAGCGGGAGTATGACTAAATAAAGAAACATATTGAACTGAACTAAGTAAATATAGTCCAAATTTAATATCAAAACTTCGAAGTTTGTTATTCTTATTTTTGGGTAATTGTCATAAGTATGTATCACAATTCCTCTTTTTGTTGGGTTGTTTAGTTACATAAGTAATAGATTCAACAACTCTAAAAGATGTTGAATATTCAAAAGGTGACAGCAAAAAATTATAAGTGTGATCGATTTGGTAGTTATTATGAATCGTCGAAAAGTTAAAAAGGGAAGAGAAAGAAACTAAAATCCCAGCTTTATTGATTGTCATAAGAAGTGTATGCATCACTAAAGCTCCTTTTACTTGTTGGTTTTTTTTTTTTTTTTTTTTTTTTTTTTTTTTTTTTTTTTTTTTTTTTTTTTTTTTTTTTTGTTTTCCAACCGGGTCCGGTACTTTCATTGGAGTCCGACTAAATCCGAATTTACGTCGTGTAGGACCCCATTAAGGAGGAAATGCTCCCTATCAAAGAGTGTTCATACTTGGGGTTCGAATCCGAGATTTTAATAAGGAAAGAAAAGTCTCATCTATTGCACTACATCCTTTGACGGTACTTGTTGGTTGTTTCGATACGTAAGTACTAGATTCAATTGTTCATAGAAGACGTTGAAAAATTCAAAAGGTGACACAAAGCAAAAACTATATGTACTAATTGGATTGTATAGTTGAAGTTACCGTTCATCGAACCTAATAACTTTTGTTAAGACTTTATATTTATGTTAAAAAATTTACTTAATATGTATAAATTAAATAATATATTTAAAATTGAATAAGCAAAAAATATTGTGGATTCCTAACTCATGGATTTTAAACTCCTAGATCCGATATAACGTATCACGAGTATAAATTGTCAAAAGTTTGAAAGATACAAGGTGAAATCATCCTTAAAACAGTTTGGAAAATTAAAAGATGCATGAATCACAACAAACAATATTTGTTTTTCATTGAGTCAAGGATAAAAATATCCATAAGAAAGATTTTCATATTTGGTTTAATATCGAAAAAGAAATGCACAATTTCTTTTTCTTTCTAAGAAGCCGTTACCTATATTGCGAGGATTATTATATGGGACCTCTTTCCGTGCAATAATGTAAGAAATTTTTTTTAATAAAAAAGGAATTATTAGAATCGTTAATAAAATGGTGTAACAACCTACGGACCGTTGACAACTGAACTTGTGCATCCTAGGGTGATTTGTAGCAAACACTCAAGGATGCTACGTACGAAAAGTTGAGAGAGAAGCTTATTGCTAGGTATTGTCATTGATAACGAACTTATTTTTCTTCCGTCTGAATCTGAAGCTAGAAACACCGTCTAACTTCATTAAAGAGAACAAAACTATGAAATTCGAAAGTCTTGAAGTGGCCCGAAGGATCAAGTCATCGATCGCACCCAAGCGGACAATACCTGATAGGCATAGCGAAAGCACACAAATTAGGATAATGAATGCATGGAATTTTACCTGAAAATATAATAAAACCTTATTGCTATGTCAACGTTAAGGGAAGATTTTATTTTGTGTCTCATACAATTTATACTAGTTGTATGTATAAGTTGTAATTTTTTTGTCTCATAGTTTTGTGGACCCGGAATTCTGTGGACCAAGAAGTTTAAGATTGGGGTCCACAATTTTATGAGACAAAAAGGAACCTCATTACTACTAATGTCAGTTGGATAAGACACAAAATAAAACTTCTCATAAAGACTAACTAGTTACAGGAGACATACTATAATTAAGTTACGTACGTAGAAATTTACATGAAATTAGAAAATAGATATAAAATTCTTTAGTCTTTTTGGTTTTATTTTTTATTTTTATTTGATTCGAGATGAGCTTAATATATAGAATCCATATAACCAATTCGAATTTGCTTGTTATGTTAACTGTACTTTGATGTCAAAGATGACATAGAAATTTAACAAGTTCAAAGGCCACAAAAAATTACTATCTCACTATTTTTCAGCTTACCCCACATCAATGCTCGATCTTTGTTGACAAATTGAAACCTAGTATATTTGAAATTTGAAAAACTAAAGTCAGTAAATGTGGCGGGTATTAGACTTTATATAGTCTAATCAAACACAGTTCAGTCAATAAAAGGCAGCAATATCACAGGAGTGGAATAATGGTTAAATTACCATTATACCACTCTGCTGCAGTTATGAAATGTGCTAGATATTTGCCTTCATTTTGAAGTTGTTTGAGCTAAAAAAAGGTGACAAATGGAGTACTATAGTCATTTAATTTGTAATTCACGATTCTATGGTATTATTAGACATGAAAAGTGAAGTCCAATTTAACATAGTGGCGAAGCCATGTTTATTGAAGGGTTCAACTGTATTTTTTTGGCTGAAAATTGTACTATGTATATAAGTGAAGAATCTTTTTATTTGTATATAAAAATTAATAAATCTCTTAAATTCAAGAAAGCAGTATTTTAATCTCCTTAGTGAGATTTCTGCCTTCTTCACTAATTTAAAATTTTCTTTAAATGTCGGTTATATACTAATGTGCCAACAAAGAAATCTAAACAACCTAACCTAGGATACAATGGACTATAACTCTGATTATAGTGGGTATATCCAAATCTAATTTGGAGGGTCCCGTTTGGCCATAAAATTAATAAATTTTTTCCCAAACTTATTTTTAATTTTTTTTTCAAAATTAGTGTTTGGCCATAAATTTTTAAATTTTTACTTGCAAATGAATTTCGGAATATTTCGAAAATTTGAAAAACTCCTAAAAGTTATTTTTCAAATTTTGCACTTTAGATCACTCACAAATATTCAAAAACAACTAAAATTATATTCATGTCCAAGCACAACTCTAATTTTCAAATACTACTTTTACTTGATTTTTTTTTTTTTTTTTTTTTATTTTTTCCTGGAATTTTACAATTCTTATGTCCAAACGCGCACTTAGTAGCAAGTTTAGACAAAAGTGTTTCATAATTGGCCAAGGTTATATCCCCAATTTGGCATCATCAAGCATATTAACCATGAGGTAATTAAAGGCAAGTGAAAAGTGTCCCATAATTGGCTAATTTAAAAACTTTACCTTTTACTGCACCCTTTTTCTCCTTGTACCTTTCCTTCTCTTTCCAAATTCTTAAAAGAAGTCGAAATATGACAACTTCCAAATTTGTTAAGCTTATCATCTTCGTAGCTTTCATAAAAAGTGATCATTAATTGGAGCTCTCTTAATTCCTTGTTCGTTGTTTCGAATTCCACACAAAGTAATGTTTGATCCAAAATTTAGATTTAGGTTAAACCAATTAGATTTAAATAAAGAAGAGTAAATTTTAGCTAATAATAATATCCAAAAAATAAAGTTGCCGCTTTTATAACAGTTAATATGTATATTGACCGAATGGTAATGAATGCGAGCACTAATAACAATAATCAATGATCCAAAAAGATGGAAAATAGCATTAAATAATGATGAATGACAATAAATAACATTTAAATAAATAAAAAACGTGTGAGTCGCCGAAAAAGGGTGAAATCCGTGAATATTCTTTCTCACAATGAATGGTGATTGATGGGCCTTAGGTTTTTCTTGGATCGAGTGGAAAAGTTCGACAAGAATCTTAGTAAAAAGGTTATTTTTGTATAGCTGTAATATGATCTAATTCTCTCTATAAAGTCAATGTATTTTTTTACAAGTGAATCCCCCTCTTATAATTGCGTATCTTTTTATTTTTAGCGAACATGTTCTAGAAATCCTAATAGTACATGTGTAGAGAATTTTCACTAGAATATTTTTTTTAACGTCTTATCTTAAAACTAGCTGTTATGACTCTGTCTAAGATGCTCGACTTCGACATTGATCTACGATGACTTCTCAACCTTTATCTTTGCCGACTCTTCGACCGCACCCTTTATCACGTCGGGGATACTTCGACCTGGGGTAAATCTTTATTGAGACTTTACTGATAGAACATGGCGTCCGACATGGTGCTGACGTTGCATGCCTATATCAAAGATATTTTTTGGCCCATACAGTTAGTACCTCCACTTATCGAGATCGTCCTCGCGGGCGAGGTCGATGAGCGGATAATGTCGTTTGTGGTCGAGATTACTGAGCTGGATATACAGGTCGTAGTTGTCGTAATAATCAGGCGACGTGGCTCTCTGAGGGCCGCATATTTTGAATTCTTTGAATTTAACGGGAAAATTGTTAGAGTTATATGGTCTAAGAGAAAGAGTGATGTCATGACGTCATGATGATTCTGTTTCTTGACGCAAGGCGTCGATTCGCGTATGAACTTGATGGGTTTTGCCGTTTCGATCTTCGTACTAATCATGGCCTGCAATTTCGATTCTGGTGCCCCATCCTTATAAGTAGGGGGTGATTTTTTGATTTTGAAACTTTTTCACACTCCTGCTACTTTATAATCAGAGCTTCTCCTTTTTCGTCGAACCCTTTCAATTCTCTGTTGTCTTCTTTATTTCTCTACCTCTTTCCAAACAATGTCGGACCTCCCATCAGATATCCATATGGAAGATCATTTTATCCCTCTAGATATTGTTTTTCCTGACCATGGGAAGATGACAGAGTCCCACTGTAGAGGAAATCGTACCTCAATGTCCCGACGCTAAACCCGATTTCCACAAGGCGCCTGAAGTGGCGGCGGAGAGGTTTAAATCTATATTGATGGTTGAGCGACTAACTGAATTCAAGTCTAGGCTCGACCTACCTGGTCACGTGGATTTGCTCCTTGCGGGCGACGACAACATGTAGGTTCATCATCCCGGCTTCTGCGCCTTTTATGCATATTCGATCATAATCAGCTATTCGTTCCCCTTGCCGCCGTTGATAGAAAAGTTATGCCGCTAATACAACGTATTCCCGACACAACTCGCCCTTTATATCCTTAAGGTAGTCATGATGTTGATGAAATTTGTTGAATTAGCCGATGTTGACATAACAGTGCGCCACCTGATCCATCTCTTCGCCCCTAGTTTTTATCGAGGGAAGTTGTTGAACCTTCGCCACCGCGGGGCGAAATGTTTGGTTAATCCGTTTTCCCTTTTCTACAGCTACTGCTCGATTGCTCCATATGGTGACCCACATTGCCAATTGGGTCAGGCAGATCCTTCCTCATACGGCGGGGATACATGATTGGTTGAGTGTTTCTAAGAGATTCAGGCCATCTCTTCCCTCGGAAAATAACCTATCCCCTACTTTTGATGTCGTGGTTCTTTCGCCTATGTATGCTCCCTTCGCTGATTTCTTCCTTTCTCAATTTTCTTTAGGTTCGGTCAGAGGGTCTACGAGGAGGTCGAGAGCCCTAAAACCCTCGTTCTGAAATAGGAGAGCCGCTACACTTTTAGTCTCCACCCTTGTCCTGGCTACAACCGCTTCTACCTTCATCTCATTTCCACCCTTTGTTGCTTCCACCTCTATTTCTGCTCCGCACGCTAAGACTTTTGCCCCTCCTATATATTTACTCATTGACGAAGACGATGAGTATTCGCCCAATGACGGGGACCTTCAACCTCGAAAAATAAGGTCTGTCAATGTGGGTGGCGGAGTCCCTCTGGTCGTTGATGCGACGGAAGGGGATTTCTCGTTGCGTGAGACAGTAACGATTTTTATGAGTGATGATGTAGAACTGAGTCTCGAGGCTTCGAGGCCGGTAGAAGCTGATATAGGTGTGTCTTAGCATTCAGAGTAGATGGAGACCGATGGGGCGGCTGCTGGAGGCTGTGATAGGGCTGGGCATATATCGGGTAAAATTGATAACCTGAACCGTTAATTATTTATTGGGTTATGTGTATTGGGTTATTGGTTTAACAATTTAGAATTTTTTCACTATTGGGTTATCGATTCGGGCCTCGGTTTGGCATTTCTGTTATTGGATTAACCGATAACCTAATAAGGATAAACGAAATTACTACTTTACCCTTAAGTATATACATATGCAGATATGCTAGGGCTTCATTCTTTCCTATTCTTTCTTAGCCTCAGCTGCATTCTTCAGCGTTCAGACTCTTCACTCTTCAAATGAATAACTGTTTGTAGTGTTGAATTATTAGTTGCAGATTTTATGGCTTAGCAGCAACATTATGTTGATGTTTGTAGTGTTGGAAATCGGAAAGTGTTAGCAGCAACATTATGTTGAATATTAGTTGAAAATTCTTTGTTCAATGTACACTATAAAAAAATGTAGTTATTATGACGGTTATTTTGACATATAATGGCGATTTCCAACCGTTGTAATACACATTAACGACGGATTTTAAAAGTGTCATAAACCCGTCCGTCAAAATTGTATTATGGCAGTTCTGGGCTAACCGCCGTAATCACGTTTAGAAACTGCCATAATATGTTGGGGTTAATGTGGCAATTTGGTTAGCGTATTCTGGCGGTTTTAAACCGCCATAGTTTGGAAAAACTGATATATTAAATCCAGTTTTCATCCAAAAAATTTTTTTCACATTTACAATTCTATTTATTGAATGCTATGCTTTGAAACTTCTACAACACTTCATAATCATTTTAATTAAAACAATATACAAGATTAAATAAGAAAAATATTCATTATATAAAACACAAGTATACCAAAATTACATTATCAAAATATTAATGCTTCAAATTACATTTTAACATCATATCCAAAAGATTCATAGTTGATCCTACAAAATAATCACTAATTCGCACTTGGACCATCATCATTGTTACTTTCATCTAAAGATCTTCTTGGTTTAACTGTTGATGGTTCACCACTTCCTAAATCTGGTGCCTGGAAAAAAAAATATGGTCAATAAGCAAACTAAAATTTTGAGCTGGAGATGGGGTAGAAGGAGAGTCTGAACAATCTGGTGCTTTATTTCCACCTCCATTTTTCTGCTTATTCCTATGTTTATGGTGTATTTTGCTCTTATTGGTATGGTGTTTCCTAGCCTCAATTGATACCATTGAAAATGCAGTGAAGAAAATAAGTAAAAAAACTATTAGAAGAGGAATGTTTCTACTCCAGATGGTTACTATGTTAGAATTTGGAAGTAGTGAAATACTGAAATGAGGTGGTTTAGCTAAAAACTTAATGTAGCAAGAGAACCTATACCTGTGGAAGAGTGGAAAATAAGTGAGCAAACTCCTCAAGGACATTCCCTATGTTCCTTTCATATAAGTTAATTAGTGCATTTAATTTTGATTTCACATCTGTCATCTCTTGCTACCACTCTGGAGTTGGAGCGGTAGTGCTAGATGAACCCACAAAACTACGACGGTATCTCGCAAATGTATGTTTGAATGCTACAGTTTGAACTACACTCATGCCTAAACCTCGAACACGGTCGGGTGCTCGATACCGAATACTATGCCAAGTGCATCATTCGGTGAAGGTTCATCAAGATTTTCTGCTCTTTGACTTCGAATTTCTTCAATTCTTTCCTACAAAATTTGAAGAAGCATAAATCAAGCAATAGATCAAATGTCATTTAGCTTTCTCATTATTATCATCAATATAAGCTAATGACAAAGTAGCTTTCTGAAACATCCTCATCTGTTATAAATTTTATTTGTGAAAAATTAAATAAGTACTAAAATTATGGAAGTTTAGCTAGTTATACTACAATATGGGGTCTTTTATGTCTTGATTGGTCCTATATTTCAAGGTTATGGATTGTATTCAGAAAGCAATATAACTTTGATTCTATTGGTCGACAGAAGTGACTTGTTGCAACTCCCCATCTGCTTCTTTTGATATGCTATAATATGAATGAGCATATTCTAAATTAAACAGTAAAACAGCACCAATAATTCAGCAAAAAGACTTTCTTTTTTTTGGAGATGTCCTAATGAATCCAAAAAGACTTGACAGAAGCTGAAACTCAACTACTCAGTCGTGGTCCAAATTTATTCATATGCTATAATATGATCTTGCACATGATTTCTGAAAAAAATACAATTCAAATGATAGTGAACTATAACCAAAAGCTACTTCTTTTATATTAGGCAGCATCCAAATAGCAGAGGAATAATTAGTGCAAAAAGCCGCAGGTGATAGCTGACCTTTTTCTTGTGACATTAATCACAAAAATGAAATGCAAGGAAGTGAGTAATTCAGAATCCAGTTATGAAAAAGAACAATAATTTAAGCAATTTCCTCGGCTTCTTTATCCAAGTTATGAACATCCTTCACCTTCAATCTAATTGTTTTTATTCCTTGACGTTCATCTACAACAAAATAAAGTCAAGTTAAAACATTAAAAGAGGAAAACAAAAAGAATACTCAATCACTTGAAACTTATATGTACCTATAACATCGACAAACCAATGAGGCTCTTCATCGCTTGTACTATGTCTAGTTCATCGTGAAGATACTACATCAGATGATGAAGATGGAATGGCGGGCTGAGAAGATATTCCATCAGATGATGAAGATGGAACACCATGGTGCAAAGAGACTCCATCAGATGATGAAGATGGAATAACATGCTGCGAAGAGACTTCATCAACTGAAATAGTAGGCCGTGTAGGTTGTGTAGGCAGTTTAGGAAGTAAAGATACTCGATAAGATGTTGAAGATGAAGCTTGAGCCTGTAATGACTGCCCCGGAACAAGTGAAGATCTCTGTTTGACTGATTTGAATTGATTTGTAATCCTATTTTGCTTCGGCATCTCTACATACATAAAAGCATATAAAGCAAAACAAGAAAACCTTAATACCAAACCAGTCTAAGCTTCAACACAAAAATAATTTAAGCTTAATTAATGAAAGAAAGTAACTAGATGCAAGAACATAAAGCAAGTCAAGAACAAAAAAGGACATAATTATAATTTATACTAATTTAAAACGAGAATATATCAAGATGCTTCAAAAACCTGATATTTTTTATGCGCTGATTATGCAGAAAACATATCAAGATACTTAATATTACTTAGCAAGTGTAGAAATTCATCTTGTAGAAAAATTAATATGTACACCTAATGACAAGTTGCAAAATTAGAGGATTCCTCATAGTATACATTTAGTTACAGAGATCACTTGCAGAAAATATATCAAGATACTTTGGTGATTTAAAGAGAAAATGGAATAAAACTGAAATAATTAACAATCCCATATATAATATTTAGGTTAATAAAATTGATTAATAAACTCTATGACTAATTTAAACTGACAAGAGGTTACTCAATACTAAGAAATAATCAATCTACCTTCAAAAACAGAAATCTGCTCAAAAGGAAGGACAAAATTAAATTGAAACGAGCTATGTCTATCAAATATTTTTCTGTCGACGTCGATCCCAATAGCTTCACCAGCAGTTTTTGATCCCTCGGCTACCTATCAGGCCCATATATAATATTGAGGTTAATATTAGTAATAACAACAACTTAAAATATCAAAATTAAGTGCATGCAGGCGAAATATCATACAAAGCAGCAAATTTTTCGAAGAAATAGCAAACTAATTTAATAGAAAATAACAAAAGAAATAGAGTAAAAATAAAAGAAAGAAGTAATGAAACCATTAGAACAGTAATGTTTTCTCATAATAACAACTGTTCTTTTTTCTAGTAATAGATTACTATTTTTATGTTATCTATTCAATTGACTGAATAAATAATAAATTATCGGACTGAGGAACAAAAATTAGAACAAAATTGGGGAAATCGCTACACTTCCAAATACGCATGAACCCTAATAAAGAGAAAACAACTTTTGGTACTAAATATACATTATTACCTGAAGATAATTGAAGCTGATACACGAATTTTATGTACTTCTTGAGATTTGAATCTCAATTCTTCTAGCCAGAGAAACAGATTAGGCAAAATAGAAGAAACTAAAGTTAGAAAATTTGGAGTTCGTCGCCTATTGATGAAAATAGACGGAATGGGGAAAAAATTGGGAAAATAGAACGAATAGGCGGGGGGAGGGGGGAGATACGAGGGAATTGGAATATTCTGGAGGGAGTCTCAAATTATTAGGGGGGAAATACTAAAACCTATTAAGGGAATAATTAAAGTCTGATTACCAAATTGTGGTGGTTCTAACCGCCGCAATAAGAAATAATCGCCCTTATACAAAAGTTTTAATCCGGCGGGCGCTGAAATGCCATTTTTTATTTTATTTTGTAGCGGTTATTTGGAACCGCCGTAATATAACCACCACAATAATTTCCGTTTTTTGTAGTGATAGTATTTGATTATGTTTGTTGCAGATTCTTTGTTCAATGTATTGTTGTTTACGTTGAATATTAGTTGCCGATATAAAACTATTTTAACACAATTAGTAAGATATGTGATACAACAATTGTATTGCAGAGGTCAGATTAAGTCAAAGCTAGTAGGAAGATTAGCATAATTAGTTATGTACACTGTCCAGAACCGATATAAAGTTGTTTTATAAAACTGTTTTAGTTGTGGCCAGAAATGAGTTTTAAAACTGTTTTACTCTTCTTCTTTTTTTGTTTAACTCTAGATTGAGTTATCTTATCAGGTAAACCGATAACCAAACAGATAATGATCGATAACCGTTTTACCGAAACCGATACCTAATATATTATCGGTTTATCATATTTGTAAACCTATAATCGATATGTTAAACCGATAATATTCATAACAAAATCAAACCGACCGATGCCCACCCCTAGGCCGTGACCTTTGGCGGTGAAAAGAGGCTACAACCTCTCGGACAACCACCTGACACTTCTTTGCCTGCCGACAATAGGGGCAAAAATATTACTGAAGAGGGCGATGACTCAGATTCCGATTTTGACGTGGACGACCTGAGGATGATCCGCGAGGGGCTTACCCAGCTCGAGGTGAGGTTAAAGGAGGGTTCGAGGACTATCACCATCCCTATGGATCATGACTTATTGGTAGACACTGAGAAGGTAGTCCCTACCCTTGGTCCACTCTGTTCCGATGTTAAGGGTAAGACCCATAAGGAGATAAATGATAGCGCCTTGTCGAGGAGCATTACTGGTCTGTCTCTCAGGGTAAGTGTTATATAAACTTTTCCCATCATTTTATAGCATTCTAACTTCTAACCTTTTATCTCTCTTCTCTCTTTTTTTGGTTTGCAGACGACGATTTTGGAAATTGAGAGCTCCGGGAGGGAGAAAAGGTGAAAAGGGATCTTCATGAAGCTGAAAAAATAAATACACTAAGTACCGCAACTACCACAACAAGTTTCGGGATCTCCGAAGTTGTCTTTGCTTCGCCCTTCTGAGGTAAGACTTGAAGAAAAGGGACGAGGAGCTGGTGCAGGCCATAGGGAAATGCAACGTCCTCGAGGGGACATTGAGAAGTAGGAGGAAAAGCTTGAGATTAGAAGGGGCATAAAGGCTCAATGTAGTGATCTTCAAGCCCAAGTAGTTGAATTGCGAGGGCAACTCAAAAAGTGTTGGTTTCAATTAGAAGTCCTCAACGACGAGATTGCCGAAAAATAGGAGGAACTTAAGAAGGCAGAGTCCTCTCGTTTGGACGCTCGGAGGAAGGAGGAGTTGTTCAAGTTGGCGAATAAGACTATATGGGTCGAGCGGGAAAATGATCAATCAACAACGAGAGCTAAGGAGGATCGGGGAGTTAGAGAAGGACAACTCCGTCCTTCATGATCGGGTGACGCTCTAGAGCACGAGAAGTCTTAACTACTTGCACGGCCATCCTCTTCCCACGATTTTGATTTTTCCAGTGTACCTCGGGATTTATACGAAGAGTGGGTCCATGCCAAGGCCTAGTTAGATGAGTTTCGGGACTTACATGCAACGAGCTTAATTTTTTAGGCTGCCCGGGTTAAGGCTCGTAAAGCTCGTTTGATATGATCCATCCATACCTCGCCCTAAAGAGGAGAATGGGGAAGAGGCCATAGACCGGCTTAAGCAGGATACCAGGTATGATACCATTTACCCTCAGGGCGAAGGTGGCGATGACACCGGGGACCGAGGTGATAAGGGCGCAAAGGGTTGTGATGGTGAGGGCCAATAGTCTTTATTTTAGGCTCTTTGTGTATTTTTGTCGGCACCTTTAAGAGCCCTTGTAATGAACTCGTTATTCATATATGAATGTTTAAGTTGTTTTATGCGCCTTCTTCAATACTTGTTACTTGTTTTCGCACTTGTGTACTTTGCTTTTGTTGTTTGCTTGTTATGATTTCTTCTCCTTCTATTGTCATTTCCTTCTACTTAGTTGTAGCCTTGTTGATGAATATTTATGGTCCATATTTGCCCTTTGCTTATGTAGGTCGAGTGTGCCTCTTCATTTAGATGTGGTTGATAGGTGTTGTTTGGACTTGGTTGATTTTGATCTTTTGCCAAGTTGTGGACGAGGGTCGATAGGTGTTTGTTAGAACTGGGTCGAACTTAACCTTTCCTTAAATCGTCGGTTGGGGGCCGATAGGTGTTACAAGAATGCAATCGATCTTAACCTTTTATTAAATCGCGCCCGTGGGCTGATAGGTATTTTTCGAACTCAGTCGAGCTTAACCTTTCTTTAGATGTGGTCGAGGGCCGATAGGTGTTGTTCGAGCTGGGTCGAACTTAACCTCGAGCTGGGTTAAACTTAACCTTTTGTTGAATCGCAACCGAGGGCCGATGGGTGTTGTTCGAGCTGGTCGAACTTAACCTTTGTTTAGGTGCGTCGAACTTATAAAGTCAATGTATTTTCTTACAAGTGAATCCCCTCTTATCATTGTGTGTATTTCTATTTACAGGGAACATGTTCCTAGAAATCCTAATAGTAGAGGTGCAGAGAATATCCACTAGAATATTCTCTTTTATGTCTGATCTTAAACTAGCCGTTATGACTCTGGCTAAGATGCTCAACCTCAACCTTGATCTATGATGACTTCACGACCTTGATCTTTGCCGGCTCTTGGACTGCGCCCTTCATCGCTTCCGTGCTACTTCGACCTCGGGCAAATCTTTGTTGAGACCTTATTGATAGTACGTGGCGTCCGACGAAGGTATCATGTTGCTGACATGACTTGCCTATATCAAAGATATGTTTTGGCTTATACAATAATGGATACAACTGCTATTTAAGTTTTCTCAAAAATTCAAAAGGCTTAAATAACACAAAATCATATGTAGTGATCCATTCGATGTGATATACTATCTATTACTTGTGATCACAAGTATATTGTTTGTCAAAATTTGTAACAACAACAATAACAATATATTCAATATAATCCCACAAGTTGAGCCAGCAAAGGACAGAGTTTACGCGGACTTTTACCCCTACCTTGTGACTGTTTATGATAGATTATCAGCACAAGGTAATCATAATCATAATCGTAGCAGTTTAAAAAAGAAATACGGTAACAAAGTAGCCATGGAAAAAAGTAGGGTAGAAAGAAAGCACACTTTCAGCCACATTGTGAACTCATTTATAAAATAGTTTGCTTTCAAGTAGGGTAGAAAGAAGTCTCCAATCATAAGATAAACAACATAGACACAAAAAAGGCAGAGGTTAGGCCAATTAAAAAAAGCAATAGGCCATTAGATAATAGACAAGTAGAGAACAAAATAACGAGCGAAAGATTTTTTTAAATACCAACAACAAACATCATATTCCTTTTGCATTGAAATCTGATTAACCTACTTCAAAAAATAGTGTTTCTACTATAGTTAGTTAAACAGTCATTGTAGGGGTTTCAACTAGCAAGAACAACGAAAAAGAGTATTAACTAGTAATAGTAGTGTTATGACAACTAAAAAAAGGTTAAAAATCATATAAAAGGAAGTTAGCTCGCAAGTATCATTAAGTCTTAATCTTTGACTCTCTTCTCCCTTGTACTTTTTATATGTCGAGATATTTTGTTGAAATATGAAATTCATAGATTGTAAGAGTCAGAAGTCTGTTTAGGCAAAGTTGGTCCACTTTTCGAATGGTCCATATCTAAATCAAGTGGTTCTATGTATATTTAGTGGAACTTGAGCCAGACGTAGGTGAGTCATTATAAAATCGTCTGCATGAGGTATACATTTATAGTTGTGAAAATTTCATGTTCTTTCCATTATTTTCAATTTTCACAAACCCTTAACTCGATGGTTATATTGAGAGTTACTACGTCTGTATTGACAATCTTATTATGGAATATAGCAAACAAGGTTAATCTTGTTTGTAAAATATTGTTTTTTTAGGTAAATCGTTATGAAGTGGCAGGGTACGCTTAACTTCGGACTTCTGATGAATCCGATGCGTTAAATTTTGGTATGATCGCATCTATATAAAACCTTGTTGGAATGCAAGTATTGCATTAAATTCGGCTCAATAATATTAATGTAATATGAGATATATTTCGATTATGGCGTCCCCTTCCACTTTATTGATCCTGAAACAACATCAAGTCTCAAGACTGTGAAAAAAGATAGCCCAACAACGTTATTACACATAATTTAATTTGTTTATGTTACTTTAGTATTTAAAGTCAATTTTCTTTAACTTTTCAAAGTCATCGGTTAATGATCAACATCTTAGATGCTTTATAAAAAACTTGTGATTGAGGAAGAGAGAATCTCAGAGGAATACAAGACTTGGATGATTTTGTACCTTTGTTTTGTATATTAGTAGTTTCACTTTTGTTTACTTGATACATTTTCTTAATACTTCATTGCTCAAATTTGTACCTCGGAGCTATATTAAAATTGTATTTAAAATTTGAAGTTAATAGGTTAAAATGAAGATGAAACATTAATATTAACATATAGAGAGTTATATTATAGTAACTTCAGTAGTAAATTTATGAGTATCAAATTTTTGCCAACCCTCCTCTAGCTAGGCTCTAGCTGGATAAATGGATGTTTTATTAACAATACGTAGTTATGAATTGTTGATCAACTCTAACCTACGTAATCTTATAATAGATATTGAGATCATACTTTGTCAGGCTTTAGTCATTTCTCTGTCATGCTTTGATTGTGTCAAAAAAAAATTAATTTAATAATACGTTGAACTTCTATGTTTTCTGTATATTTAGCTTACGGTTCAAATTTTCACCTTTTTCAAACTCTTGTATTGTGAAATCTTCCAAATAAATAATTAATAGCTTACTGTAAGAGCAACTTCAGATCAGAAGATGTTTTCATACTAAAGGGTCCCTTGCGACACAAAAAACATATAATAGCATTGATATGATACATCTGTATAAGTCATGTTTCTATTTTTCTAATGACAAAGTAATAACGTAGTATGGTATACACTAAATTACCAAGTCCACAATAAGGAGATTTTTAAAAGAAACTATAGATTCTTTATGTGTTCTTAGTAACTAATACTCAATAATATTAATTAGCATATACAGGACAAGCAATGAAGTTTCTCAGAATTCCCATGCATGCAGTACTAATAAATTCTCCTCAAAAATCATTTTCACCTTCTCTTCCGAACATAATTTTCAACACTTCCGGTGTTCATAATTAAAAAGGACAATTTGGTGCACAAAACATTCCGTCAGGCAAGGTCCGGAAAAGACATAATTTTCAACACTTCCGGTTTTCATAATTAAAAAGGACAATTTGATGCACAAAACATTCCGTCAGGCAAGGTCCGGAAAAGGGTTGCACCCTACATGAGTGTGACGTAGGCAGCTCATCCTGATGTCAGTGGTTGATTCCAGTTTTCATATATAGTCTTAAAACCTACCACTACCTAACGAATTGATACGCCCTCCTCCTATGAAATGAAGCTCTCAAAATAGTTGGTGGAGTCAAACTTTGGAATGTATTTGCAAGGACAAAAATGAGAGAGGATAGCAAGATTAGAAGAAAAGCAAAGTTCCCAAACTATTTTAGTATGGTTGGTGAATATCTCCGGTTATACTGAGACGAATTTAAATAGAGTAAAATAAATAGTGATAATTCATATAATCGATCTTTAACTTATTTGGAACTAAGGGGTGGTTATTAAACGTCTCCTGCTTGTTTTACAGTAGCAGGAGCAATCGTACTCTCAACTGAGTTCAATATTTGGAGAGAACACCCCACACACACAGACTGAGAAAGAGAGTGTGTGCGCGCGCACGTATATATCACGCAAACAGATACATATTTTTGCAATGTAAAATGTTCATGCACTGACAAACAACCTGAGTTCCATTGAGCTTAGCTTGATAACTATTTCAAGCTGAAATCTGAGCACAAGCTCAGCTCAACTCGTTCAATAAACGAGCTTGAGCTGAACTTTTGTTCGCAAACAGCCCGACTCATTTACACTCCTACACATAACTGGTATCATCCTTTCTCCTGTATCAGACTGCACACGAAAGTTCCCTGAATAAGAGGGTGAAAAGGTTAGTAAACCTTTTTTCTGGTGAATACTAGAGGCCGCGTTCAGCAGATTTTGGTTTATATTATACACATCAATCAGAATTATTACAAATTTCCCGATTCCTATCATGCATAGGTATCTTAGCTTCTGAGTCATCTTTGATGCTTCCAACCCGAGCCTGATACCTGACGAGGCTGAGGCTGAGGCTGCATGCCATGGAGCCGACTGAGGTAAAAATCATTATTGAGTGTCTGGTTCATCTCATCCTATTTTACCGAGAAATGACTGCAACAAATGTAGATGTTTGTGTTAAATTATCACTAATAAGAGGGCATGGAGAAATAATGCATGTGGATATAAAGAACAATACTGTGGTAAAAAGAAATATGAAATAGACACCAGAACTCTGAGAAAAGGAAGAAAAGCATATGAATAAAAAGAAAAAACAGCACGACAAAATTGATGCAGTCTCTACATAACTGCCTTGACTGGATTAGAAATCTGAGATCACAAAATGTGCTATGTAGAAAAAGTTGAAACTTTTATTGGATCCTAAGATTACTGATGAATTCCAGAAGTAGCCAGCATTGCGATGATTTACACAAAGTCATTGACCCAATGCCGCTAGGAATGCAAAATATTTCCTACTGAAAAAAAGGAAGTTATAATCGAGCTATGAACTTCAACGGGATGATGGACCAGAAACATACTCTTCAAGGTTGATAAAATGTGACTTTGCTAAGAATAATAGAGCAACTTTCTGAACCATGCATGATTTCGAGAGGCTGAAAAAGTGAGTGCAGGATATACATTCAACATTGGAATTTCAACGTCCAAGTACCACCACCTTTTATATATCTTCATAAAGAAGATTAAAGAACTTAAGGGTAAGAAAAGAATTTTTACTGGTCCAAATAGATCCAGTCATCAAAACTAATTAAATGACTATCAAGATCCAAATAGATCATCTTGTTGGAAAACACTCCCTTATGGGTATTCTTAATCTAAAGGTGTAACCTAGGCCGCGGAAAGGGGCCTAATAGTTCAACTACATAAAACCCAATGAGTTAACCAAATCCCTATCCACCATCCCATATTTTACAGGTCCACGAACCAAGGATCAATAGACCAATGACACCCTACCTTTTTCAGTGTAACAAAAGGTATTCAATGAAGAAAGATTTACCTTTGTTTTGGTTAAAGTTCCATTTTTATAAGTGGTGCTTCCAAATCCAAACTTAGGCTTCTTCTCTGCCGGCTTTAATATCTGGAAAGAGCACATCAGTGTCTCATCCACACTCATCATAGCACCAGCATTGTCAAACTCTCCACAATAATTAGGGGCTGAGAAAATAGTTACTAGCTGTCTGTTAGCAAAAAACTCATATCCATCTTCCACAACCTACATTAAGTACAAATAAACCATAAAATTTTAAGAAACAAAATTCTGAAAAGAAAAGGAAGGGAAAAACAACAACTGGAAGCACTCAGTTTCTGAACCTGGTGGGCACGGCAAATGAGATCAAGATCTTGCTTCTGAAGAAATTCTGTCACCTTATCTGGGCCAAAGGTATAGGAAACGCCCCTATCGCTCATTCCCCACCCTTTAACATCTCTACTAGGATCTGACCATAAAAGATCACAAAGGAGTCCAGCTTCTGGAACATCAGTTGGTCGTTGGAGGTTCCTTATCTGATCCAGATGATAAAGCTCGGGGGAGAGTCCGCCATGCATGCACAATATCTTTTCGTCAATCAGAGCTGCCACAGGCATGCAGTTAAAACAATCTGTGAATATCTTCCACAGTCGAACATTGAACCTTCGTTTACACTCATCATAGAATCCATATATACGATTCACAGAAGCACATTCATGATTTCCCCTCAAAAGGAAAAAGTTTTCACGATACTTTATTTTATATGCAAGCATAAGGCATATTGTTTCCAGACTCTGCTTCCCGCGATCCACATAATCGCCCAAGAATAGGTAATTGGATCTTGGAGGAAATCCATCATATTCAAATAGCCTCAATAAATCAGAATACTGACCATGGATATCCCCTAGCCGAGCATGGCACCATGAAAAGAATTAGATAAGAAGTTATGGTTTCTTCCCAGAAAAAAAGAGAGAGAAATAGCAAGCAATGTTTTAACATATATTTCAATCTTTTAAGGGGTTACAACCGAATATTGGTCCCCCAAAACTGACAATGAGAAGCAAAGACATGAGGGCAACTTGGAAAATAGAACGATACCAAAATTAACAACAAACTTGAATAAATGGGGAAAAAATGGCAATCAGGATACATGCACAACTTGAAGCAAAGAATACACTGAGCTTAGATCTTCTGAGAGCGCTTTTTCAGTCAGACGAAATGTACAAAAGTGCAGAGTGTCAGTGACTTGTGAGTGCTGAACCGATGATTTTATAACCAAATTCAATTGGATATGGGATGTAGAAATGGATGATGCAACTTTCGAGAAAATTCTTGATGTTACACTGCTAACCAACTTTCCTTGTTGAGGAAGGATTTACAAGGTTTTCCACTAGGAGGAAGATAATGAGAAAAAGCAAAGTGGATAATTGAAACTCCAATAGTTTCTTTTTGCCATGAAAACCCGCTTGGCCACCATTTGGAATAGTAAATTCACCAGTTTTTCAGTTTCAGCCAGTCTTGTCGTAGCTACCAAAAAGGTATGACCTAAACCAGCAAGGTGGCTGGTTCTTGTATCAACAGGTCCAAGTTTGAATGTACTTCTACAGAATAGATTTTATTTGGATAATATTTGGTTGATCTTAAGAATTCCTGCTGAGTAGGTATTAGAAATACTTAGGTGTGGAACCGGATGCAGTTAAACGCTCTTGTGGAAAGGGAGGATAACTCAATCATAAGATGCTAGTAATTTCAGATTTTCATGTCATTACCTACCCAAATAACTTAAGAC
>MU703364.1:26819-37113 GCA_026770625.1 Nicotiana glauca
CCCCCCCCCCAAAACCAAAGTTACTCTTTAACAGTTAACTAAAATGCGCATTAATAATTGAATTTCAAATCATTATTAACAACCAGTTTGCCAAATTTACCAACACCATTGGTCCGTTGATCAGCTCATCTATGCACTTGTCTAACCAATCTCATATTATCAAAATCAAAATGCTCCAAAGAAATGTGTGCCACACTAAATCTCACCAAAGGTTAACTTTGTATTTTAAAATTGACCAAACACACCAAACCAAACGGAATCACATAAAACCTGCGCTTTTTAATATTTCCTGATTTTGGTCTGAGTTGCTCCGACATGGCAGTTTAGGTGCCGCACCCGTGTCGACACGACACTAGTATGGGTATGGGATCCGTACCGGATTTGGTTAAACAATTTTGCGTACTTTGACCATGACGGATGGAAAACTTCGAGACGAGATACAATTTGATTACCGATATCAAAATCAAAACTAGGTTAAATTGGAAGAAAATAGCATACCTTATCTAGGAAATCAATTCTTTATTTATCTACAACTTGTGAATAAAAAAGAAATTTGCACTTTATAAGCTATACGTAAGTTTCCACAAAATTCTCATAATATAGAGATATTTTTATTTTTTTGAATTATTTTTAGCTAGATCCCCGCATCCGTATCCGTACTAGGATTCATATCCCCGAATCTTAGAATTTACATCTCAAAGGATCCGACCTCTAGATCCGCAACCCTGTCTGAGCAACTTAGATTTTGGTATTCAAAAGTAGAAAGTGACCAGTCAGTTTGATATTGGCTTTGTAAAACTGTCATTTGGAAAATGTTAACATAGAAATATGTTCTTAATGACTTGCCAATTGCTAAGTTTATTTCTTCCTTTTTTATTTTTTATTTTCTAAGTTTTTTTGCTTACTGTTCAGTTTCGAACAAGTCAGGTAAAAATGCTAGGTCTTTTACTTCCATTTTGACAACACAAAAAGGGCAAAATCCCAGTTGAATAAATGCACTTAGAATATAAGATTAACAAATAACTAAAGATTGAAGTTGCATTTTCTTTGTTGAATTTAGTTGTTAATTTCTTGCACTACTGTTACTTATTTTCAACAGGAATGAGGACGTATAAGCTAATAATGGAAGACTTGTTTTCCAGAAAAAGTGTAAGCAAACCTAGAAGATATTGCTGGTTCATTCTACAACCGAATAATTGAAACATGCAAGTTTAGTTCCACAGAATAGACATACCTTAAATAGATAGTATGAAAATCATAAAACACATCACTGTAATAGGTGAAATTTCATGTTAACTAATAGAATTTCTCAGTTTGCATGTTGGAATTTAAGACAAACAACAAAACACTTTTATTAGTGTATGAACTGATGACAGGAAAATTGGTAAATCTCAAGATGACCGACAGCATTTAACTCGATAAAAGTTTAACTAACAACAACTTAAGTTGGACTCCACATATTAATTGCATGCCCATCTAGAGAGACTGCATGCATTAAAAGGAAAGCTCAGTTTAATTAGGTAAGAGAATGAACCAATTAAGGACCCAAACAGTGGATCTTTGGTTTGAACAATGAGTTCCAGAATCAAGATTAAAGTCTAGGTTTGATCAGAGAAAAAAGGGGAAAGAGCTCAAGACTGTCTGGTGCAATATTGTTTATACGTGCCTGCGTCCTATGGGGTAATATGGAAGGAAAGGAACTATCACAGTCTTGAAGGCTTTCACACACTCATTTCACAAATGTTTGAACTTAATAGATGTATACCATCTAGATAGAGTTTTTAAGTTCCTTCACTCTACTAGGAGCTGCCTTCATCATTTGTAATCCAAAAATATTGTACATATCAGCACTCACTTAGTGCTAATTCAACAATACTATGATTACTTATCCAGCACAACAGGGCGCAAGCAAAATTAGGAGAAATAAAAGGAAAGGGGTGGTAATCATTGCCTTGCTCCATTTGGGAAAAAAGAGGAGAATCGAAAGTCAAAGGGAACGAAGCAACCATATAGCAACATCTTAAAACCTTCTGGACTTAGACTGTAAGGTAGAGGATGTATTCTTTACAGAAATGAAGTAAATTAAGCAGTCTCCTGCTGAACATGTACCTTCCCTTGGACCAAACATAGATAATAAGAAGCAAGAACTATACAAGTTGCTCACTTAGGGAAAACAACAACAACAACCCACTATAATCTCATAAGTGGGGTTTGGGGAGGGTAGTGTATACATAGACCTTACCCTACCCTGTGGGGTAGAGAGTTTGTTTTCCGATAGACCCTCGGCACAATAAGATGAAAAGAGACTGCTCATTTAGGGAAAAGATCACAAAATTTTGGAATGAGACCTGTGTAAAAGAGATACATGCCAAAGGCTAATTTCACAGTTTTATAATGATAGCCAGAGTAAAACTAGCCACTTCATGATGTTTATCTGAAGGAAACTATTAGCTAGGTACAATTTAACATGACTGTCAAAAACTGTATTCAGACTAAGCATATAGTGACACCCTTCAACCTAATCATGAATTTAAACAACATCTACTTCAAGCATTAAACCTCAAGCTCTCAGAACCCAATTAAAGTCAACAACCAATATTGCTTTTTAAAAAAGAATCAGAGACTAAATCTTTATATAAAATAAAAGAAACCAACTTTAAGAATTGCAGCAACAAACTCAAACCCACTTCAGGGAACTAAAATTCCATTAAAAATTAAATTAAAGAACAGAGATTACATGAAAATTTTAAAAGGAGTGCATGTACCACAGATCTTGATAGGTGCATCAAGCTCAAGAAGATTAGGCTGTTGCAAGAAAATTTCTTTAGATTTAAGACAAAGGTGCCTGATTTCGTATTCAGATAGCTGAACTTGTTTCCCTGGTCTATGTCGAACTTCAATTAAACGGTTTATTATATCATCCAAATCTACTGAACCCATATCCCTCTTCATCACTCCACTGTGTGTGTGAAGATTGATCAAGCAGAAGAAAGTTGACAGGTTTGAAACACCAATTTTGGTGAGCACATTTACACGACACGTGTACTTGTGACAGTATAAAAAACCTGGTAAAGCGTGTAGAACTGATTCGAAGATTACGGTGAGGAAAAAGGAAGAATAAAGTTGAGGAGAAGAAGTAGAGAATAAAGTGGAGTTGAATAGTGGATTGGCATCTTATTATTAGAGAAAAGAAAAGAAAGATTGATAGAGAGGGAATTAAAGTCAAAGACTTTAGGGGGGAAATGGGATTAATGGTTATGGCCTATGGGTGGAGTTTGAAAATGGCTTTTTATGTGACAGAAAGAAGTGTGTTTATGTGAGTGCTTATGGCCACGGAAGAGTGAATCAATGCCTGAATTAAGAGAGCGACAGCTATTTATGTTAGTGGCCAAGTCTTCATCTCTAAATAATGGATTATTTTGTCTTGAGGTATTCTTATGTCTGTATTGCTAATTGTATTGGGAAAAATCGGGTTTATATATTAAAGTGATAACGTGTCATGACACGTATAGTTATGATCAGCAAAGAGGCACGAGTTACAACAGATACGAGCAGAGGCATAAAAAGAGGCACGAGTAGCTATTCAAAAGTCTCAGCGCCCATACCTATTTAAGTCCAAGAATTAAGGAGAATGAACCTGACAGTACAAGGGAGTGTAGATACAGTATTTAATGAGCCTTAAGTACTAAAAACGTTAGAGAATTTGTATTAAATACAATGATCATGTAACGTAGCATTTAATGTATTTAATTGTCTATAATGGCCCTATTATGAAAAAGGCAAAATACATATCTCCAAAATAGCTATAAAAGAGAGAGAATGGATCAATTGTAAACACATGAAACACTATCTGAATACACTTGTTTACTTTGTTTTCCTGTTTATCTCATTATTTGCAAAATCATTTCTTTTTATTCTTTGATTATCAGTAACCCGAGTTCTTCTAAAATTATCACTTTGACCGAAATTCTATTTTTTGGTTAAACAAATTGGTTCCGTTACCGGAAATCTGATAATCTATTTTTTCTTAAAAACTTCGTTACATCAACAATCATGTCGAATGTTAACGACAACACCCAGGGAAACTAAGGAAACCGTCAACTCCCAGGGGACTCACAAGATGTTAACACTCTGATCCCTTCTCTACAAAGCTCGCCTCGACGATCTCGAGATGGAACTACCGATAGGTCTCTCTCAAACGCAAATGTTCAATTTGATAACGAGGAAGCCGTCAATGAAGCTTTACAAAAGTTAATCACTAAACAGGTTAATAAAGCTCTTGAGGCCTTTGCTAACCAGTTATCTGTTGCACCATCAACACCGGTTCCAAATACCAACACTTTGGAAATCCCTCGTTCCGGACTTGTTAATTCAGGCAGTGGCGGAATTCCCAATGAGTCACGAGATGGAGAACCAGGTAACATAGACCCGGAGTACCACTTGTAATCAAAGGAATAGATATGAATAAATATTCATAGAAACCTTGGAAGCCAAGTGCAGCTCCTTTACCAATTCCAAAGAAATTTAAAATGCCTCATATTCCAAAGTACGACGGAACAACTGATCCACGAGGCCACGTGACTGCATTCACAATTGGCGTAAAAGGCAATGACTTGACCAAGCAAGAAATTGAATCAGTATTAGTCAAAAAATTCGGTGAAACGCTCACTAAGGGAACATTAACATGGTATTCTCTTTTACCCGAAAACTCTATAAATTCTTTTGCTGAGCTTGCAGATTCATTTATCAAAGCATATTCGGGAGCTCAAAAAATCGAAAAAAGAATGGAAGATATTTTCAAAATCAAACAAGGGGACTCTGAGTTGCTTAGAGAGTTCATGGATAGGTTCCAACGTGAAAGAATGACGTTACCGCGTGTACCGGATAATTGGGAAGCTATAGCATTCACTAGCAATTTGAATGAAAAAAGCTCAAAAGCCACGAGGCGGCTCAAGAAAAGTCTTCGTAAATTCCCAACAATAATATGGAATGATGTTTACAACAGGTATAGCACAAAATTAAAGATCGAGGAAGACATTATCTCGCGGTCCCAAAAAGAAGAAAAGGTGAGTTCAAGATGGACAGAATCAGAAAAAAGGTCCGACAAAAATAGATACGAACCATATATGGGTCCAGCTGGAAAAGATTCACGATCAACATGATCAATCAAGGTACGATCGTAGATCCAGAAATAGAGAATCATGCTCATCATCGAGGTATGGAAATGATCGCAACACACGAGAGTCACGAGATGATGATAGAGACTTGAAGGCATGATTTGGCGGTTATAATTTTAATGTAAGCACCTTCGAGGTCGTAGTTGTTTTAAGAGGCATGGGTGATAAGGTGCGTTGGCCAAAAGGAATGAGGTCAAATCCAAACAGGCGCAATCCTGAACACTGGTGCGAATTTCACAATGATCATGGTCACAAAACAGCAGATTGTAGGTTGTTACAGGGTGAAGTGGATCATCTATTGAAGCAAGGGTATCTCACTGAGTTATTCAGCGAGAAAGGTAAGCCAGCATACATGAAGAATAGACAGGAGCCCCCTAAACCGCCTTCTACAAAAAGGACTGTTAATGTTATTATAACGACCCGGCCGGTCGTTTTGAGCCCTAGCGCGTCGTTCAGCAGTCTCAGGCCATGAGCAACTTCATTTCAGGTATTGTGACTTGTTCGCATGGTCGGAATTTAAATTCAGGAATATCGGAGTTAAATTTAAATGAAAATTCTCATTTGAGAAGCTTGAAGTTGAAAGAATGAACTAAGATTGGATTTTTGAGTAAACGACCTCGGAATCGGGATTTGAAGGTTTCAGCAGGTTCGTATGATGATTTCGGACTTGGGCGTATGCCCGGTTTGGGTTTTGGATAACCCAGGAGCATTTTGGCGCCTATTGTGGAAGTTAGCATTTTGGAAGAAATTTCTTACATTTGGCTTGGAGTGCATTTCAATGTTATAAATGTCCGTTTGGGATTCCGAGACTGGGAGTAACTCCGTATGGTGATTCTGGAGTTGGGAGCGCGATCGGAAGTGAATTCGGAGGTCCGTAGGTCATTTTGAAGTCATTTGGCTAAAGATAGAAATTTGAAGGTTTTTGAGAAGTTTGACCGGGAGTGGACTTTTTGATATCGGGGTTGGAATCTGATTCCGAAAGTTAGAGTAGGTTCGTAATGTCATATATGACTTGTGTGCAAAATTTGAGGTCAATCGGACATGATTTGATAGGTTTAAACATCGGAAGTAGAAGTTGGAAAGTTCAAAGTACATAAAGCTTGGATTGGAGGTCGATTGATGATTTTAGCGTTGTTTGATGTGATTTGAAGCCTCGAGCAGGTCCATAATGTGTTTTGGGATTGGTTGGTATGATTGGTTGGGGTCTCGGGGGGCCTCAAGTGGATTCCGAGTGGTTAACGGATCGAAAATTTAGAATTTAAGAAGAACTGAAGCAGCTGGTATCTGGTATTTCCGCTTCTGCGGAAATGGGACCGCAGAAGCGGCCCCGCAGAAGTGAGGAGGAAGCCGCAGAAGTGGTCGAGCGTGAGGGAAGCCAGGACCGCAGAAGCGGCCCTTGATCCGTTGATGCGGAACCGCAGAAGCGTTTGGCTTATCGCAGAAGCGAAAGTGGGCTGAAGCCCAGGGACCGCAGAAGCGGAATATTTTCTGCAAAAGCGGGACCGCGGAAGCGGGATTGTTTCCGCAGAAGAGAAAATTGCTGGAGCAGTAAGGTTGATTTAAATTGTGGGTTGAGTTCATTTCTCCCATTTCTTCATGGCTTGGGCGATTTTTGGGGAGCTTCAAGAGAGGAATTTTGTCGTCAATGTGAAGGTAAGTTATCCCCATCACTTTTGAGTTAAATACATTAATTATGTATGGATTTTAGTATGAAAATTGGTAGAAAATTGAGAGTTAGAGGAAGACCTAGAAAATTAGAGTTCTTGGATTTTGACGATGATTTTGAGTATGAAATTAAGAGAAAATCATATATTTGAGCTCGTGAGTTCATGGTTAAACTTTATCTTCGAGAAAATTTGGATTCCGGGCACGTGGGCCCGAGGGCATTTTCGTCAACTTTTCGTTTGGGGTTAGGAATTGTATAAATTGGGTTGTAAAGTATAATTGAGCATATATTAATGGATTTGTATGATCGTTGGCTAGTTTTGGAGCATTATGCATTGGTGCAAGTCTTTGGAAGAATGTAAAATGCCGGTTGTGGATCTTCGGACCGAGCTGAGTCTCCTTTCTAATCTTGTGAGGGGGATATTACCCCATAGGTGAATTAAATTGGCTATGTGCTCCTATTTGTGGGGGCTACGTACGCACAAGGTGACGAGAGTCCGTGCGTAGCTACTATTATGCTATTGTCCGGGTAGTCTAGGACCCAAAAGCATGTCATATTTGAATTAATTGTGATCCCATTGATGGTTTGAATTGCTTAATTCACATTAAATTAATAAATGAATTTCTAAAAAGACTTAAGCTTCGTTTTCTCAAATTATTAAAGAGAATTGGCCCTTCTTGGATAATTGCTCCATGTTGATTTCTTGACTGATTGTCTGTCTGTGTGTGTTTATTTTGGAATGGGTTGAACGCCTCGGCAGATTAATAGATGCATCTATAGGCACGTCGTCGACCCTCGGCAAGTGCACATTTATTTCTGTTGGATCGGGTCATCGCCTCGGTATGATTTGCGCATGCTTGTGTTGCTGCATGAACTTAATTAAGTTATTATTACCTTTTTGTGGCTTAAAATATTTGGATTATATTTAAAGAGAAATTCTGGAAAGTTTTCCTATGAAAGAATTACGTGTTTACGTGTTTACGTGTTTCCTGTATCTGGATTAGAATCATGTTTATAAAATAAATCCACTGTTTAATGTATACATGTCAAGGATAAATAATCATTGTACTATTAGAGAGTGTCAAGTTGACCATCTTGTCTCTACCCCCTTCGGGATTAGGCGGGACACTCACTAAGTACATGTTGATTACGTACTCATACTACACTTTTGTGCATTTTTGTTGCACAGGTATATATACCTCTAGTAGCCTACTGGGCGTAGCAGCATGGATGACTCTGGGACTAGGTGAGTTGCATTGTTCGAGACGACCCGCAGCTAGTGTAGTTCCCTCCAGTATTTTCTTATTATTATTTCCCTGTCCATTGTATCTCGGACATATGTTGTATTTTATTTTCCATATCGATAGTTGCTCATGCACTTGTGACACCAGGTTTCTGGGATGGTTTGAAGTATTGTATTAACTGGTCAACATTTAAATTTGATTTGAAACTATATCCTTTAAAATTTCTTAATAATGAAGGAAAATCCTGGATTTCAAAAGTGTTAAAATGAGATTTAATTAAGTATTTGAGTTGGCTGGCCTGACGGTGGTGTCCGGCGCCACCATGACCCTTAGTGGATATTGGGTCGTGACAACATGGTATCAGAGCACTAGGTTCCTGTCGGTCTCACGAGTCATGAGCAAGTCTAGTAAAGTCTCGCGGATCGGTACGGAGACGTCTGTACTTATCCTCGGGAGGCTACATGGTTGTTAAGAGTACTTCCCTTATTAATTTCCTTATCGTGCGGTTCAATTCCTTTGAGGCTTATGCCTTTGATTTCTTCCTATTCAATCTTACGTGAGCGCTTGTTATAAATTGAAAATTGAAGGATTGTAATGCCACTATAAATATGGTGCGGGATAATTCTCCCGGTATAGTTGATTAGACTATTATAGTCACATTATGGAGGGGTATTCTATTGTTTCAGCTCAGTAACAGAACTTCTAAGAGCCTTGAGGCTAGGCACATGTTGCTATGATGCTTATGACCAATTATTCCGCAGTGTTGTTGTGATGGTAGGATGTTTGCCCATGTGCCGGGGCAGTGAATAAATTGAAGGGAGGTTTACTCAGCGTGTAATCAAGGGATTCAGTATTTTATTCCCGGCAGGGGAAAGGCAGTCGGACTAAGAATAGTCAGATGTGGGCTGGTAGAAGTAATGAGGCTTGGTATTTGCAAGCGTGGATGTGCTTTCTTTTATGAGAGGGTGTCGTGGTCCTAAAAGAACGTACCAAGTTCGTCAATGTAATAATCTGCTATAATTCGCCTTTAAAGCAAGATATTGTGAAATAGTATTGGAGATACAGCTGTCAGATATCGCATGGTGCGGTGGTTTAGGATCGAATCAGGATTTCTAATGTTGACGGTTCGATAAAGATGACTGTTGGAAAGGTTTAAAAGTTAGCAGCCATTGTGGGTTCAAGTGCCGGTAAAATAGAGTTATTTAAGGCAGCAAATGGGCAGCAAAGTTTGAGGAAAGATGTGTGGGAAGTGTTAGGTGGTGTCAAAATTTCCTAGAAGGACATGTATATGAAGCAACAGTCAAGTGGGTGATTAAAGAAGCGAGTTTGCCCAAAGTGGGAGAGTGGAGGATGTTGCATATGGGTTTGGTAGTAGGATGACTACGCGCCAAAGGAGAGTTTGGAATGATCTGGGATTTTAGCGACTGGCCATTGAAGTCTGCGGATGTAAATTGAAGTATGGGCCATTATGCGACAGGAGATTTGGTATAACGGGAAGGAGCTGTTTGGAATGAAGAAGGATGCAACATAACTCTGAATTTGGAAAGGTGTTGCCGCACATCTAATTGGTGTCCACGAGGAGTGAACGGGCTGGTACAGCTAGAGAGTGAGCTTGGACTCAGGATTTGGTTGTTGATGTCATAGTGATTGTATCCCATGCAGCAGCATTTGGAAGGTGTCGGGAAGTGATTTCCGCAGGCGGGTTGTTTCCCATGAGCAGATTAGCGGTCGCGTAGTTGGCAAAGCTTCTGCAAGGAATTATATTGGTTGTTCAACAAAGAGATCGGTCATGCGAATGTGGATGATGTCTCAGAATATGAAATATGAGGATGTACAGGAAGATCCCAAGAGATTTTGATAATTGGTGGCGCGAGGTTAAGTCAATGAGAGGTAAAAAGGTCGGGAGAACTCAAGAATTGGGAAATGATGGCTTCAAGCTAAGTGGGAGAGTTCCACCGCTTATGATTGGGCTGTATGATTAACTACTTGGGTGATTTCTGGTTATTAGCATATTGATGGATTAATTCAGCTATGAGAAAGGACCATAAGTAGTAAATTGAGCGGAGGAATTATTAAGTATGTGTTATGGTTAGCCTTATGGGCTCATGTTCGAACTTGGGAAACGGTTCAGAATTTATGCCTTGTATAGAAGCGGGTTTAAAGGGGAGTGGTTCTGCCAGGTGCTTCGTTGAGAGGGTATTAATGTG
>MU703365.1:986-12289 GCA_026770625.1 Nicotiana glauca
ATATATAGTTTCTTGATTGTCTGGTCATCCCATGTTATGTAGGTTCATGCCATCATATTTTATTGTTGGTTGTCCATGATCCATGTCTACCATTTTTATTGACCTCCTCAGCTCTAAAAGATAATAAAGAATGTTAGATAAAATGTACGTTGGTGCTTACGTTGGTGCTCGGCAAGTATAGTCGGGTGCTAGTCATGGCCCTCCAGTTTGGGTCGTGACATGAAGAGAACAGGATCTTACGTCTTCGGTTCATGGAAATGTGGGATGCTTGGGCGAATGGAAAGGAGCCGCCAAGTGCTATCCCCGGATTCCCCGAACTATTCCCTAGATCAGGGGGTACTTCTAACATTCCAATCAATCATCCAAACACCCCACTGGGGCAGCCACCATATCAGCTCATTTCGTGGGAACACCTTCTGAGGTTCGCCCCCAGGTATTCATGTCCGGAGCGGCCTCCAATATCTTGACCGCTCCCCCATGCTCAGCCACAACACAACCTGCATTGCCTAGGCCCACTTTTGATCCTTCAACCTTTACATTCCAAACACCCACCTTCCAAATGGAGCCTCCTCAGTTCCCAACTTATACTTATCCTCAACCACCGCCATTCGAGTTCACAATGGGACAAGAAAAGACTCCCAAAACTCTTGAACGGGAAGAAATTTTAAAGAGGATGAGAAGCCTGAAGCAGAGCCTCAAGAACATGCAGGGTCTGAGTGGGCAGAAAAGTGTGTCATATACTGATCTATGCATGTTCCCTCATGTGAACTTGCCTCTGGGATTCAAAACTCCAAAGTTCGAAAAATACGATGGTCATGGTGATCCTATTGCTCATCTCAAGAAATATTGCAATTAGTTACGAGGAGCTGGAGGAAGAGAAGAGTTACTCATAGCCTATTTCGGAGAAAGTCTGGTGGGTATCACCTCCGAGTGGTACATGGATCAGGATATCTCTCGCTGACACATCTGGGACGACCTTGCTAGAGACTTTGTCAGACAATTCCAGTACAATATAGACATTGCTCCAGACAGAAACTCATTGGCAAACTTGAAAAAAAAGTCTTCGGAGAGCTTTAGGGAGTACGCAATCAAATGGCGTGATCAAGCATCTAGAGTAAAGCCTCCAATGGATGAGTTCGAAATGGTCACAGTGATCCTTCAAGCTTAGGAAGCTAATTATTTCCAAAATATGATGTTAGCTATGGGAAAACCGTTCGCGGAAGCTATCAAAATCGGTGAAATGGTGGAAAATAGATTGAAAATAGACAGAATTCTGAGCCAATACGCTATTAGAGCAACCTCCCAAGCCATTCAAGGTGGGTCTGGAGGAGTGGAAAAGGGTAAGAAGAAAGAAGAAACATCCATGGCAGCATCGGGTACAAGAAGACACCGTGATCCTAGATCCATGTTCCCACAAAGAATCGCTCATCATTATTACCCCCACCAGGACATGGCTTACGCTCATCTGTCGTACGCGGTCATGAATGCTCAACCTTTTGTCCGGCCTCAGCAACAAGGCAACAAAAACCAAGCTCTATTTCCAAGAAACCAGCCTCCTCGCCAAAACCACTACAATCCACGTCCTCCACCGAATAACTTTCCACCTCGTGAGCCACCCAGGAAGCAAACTTTTACACAAATCGGTGAATCCTATTCCAATCTATTTCCAAAGCTTGTTCAAATGGGTCTGCTGCAGCCTGTTGCTCAAACAAGGCAAAACCCAGCATCACCCGCTTACAAAGCTGGTGTTAGATGTGCCTATTATTCAGGAGCAGAAGGGCACGATACGGATGATTGTTGGACCTTGAAAAGAGCAGTGGAGAACTTAATAGAACAAGAAAATATAGTGCTAAGGGATGAGGATGTCCCCAACGTGACTAATAACCTATTGCCAGCCCACAACAGCGGGCCAATAATCGGAATCATTTGTGATGATAAGGAATTTGATCCGGCATTGAAGGCCATAATTTCTATTGTTGATGTGGAGAGAGCCAAAAATGGCCCTGAAGAAAGATAAAAGGGAAAATAAGAACAAAGCCACCCATTCAAAACCAGAAAAGAAAGTTGAAATAGGAACGGGGGCAATGCCTCCCAAAGTTGATGTTCTCTATGTCCCACAAGGCCGTAAAGAAAAGCAGTTGACTTTGAGTCCGCCAAAGAGATTTGAATTGAAAAAGGGAACCCGGATGTATGTACCCAAGGGAGCTTATGTGGTGCGGGGGACAATTAAGCCATCAAGGCTGAACGAGCCCGTGGTTATTGTACACGGGCCACAGAAACCTATGACAGATCCTGCTGCGGTGCCTTGGAACTACCATAAAATAGTGGTGACGTATAAGGGCAAATAAATCTCAGGAGAGTACTCCAATGTGGAAGAAGTGAACAACACCACTAGAAAGCATTTCCCATCTAAAAAACCTGTAAGTGCAAAGAGGCGGAAGCTTTCTTTTAGAAAATGAAGATGGCAGATTATGAAGTGGTTGATCAACTTCGAAAGTTTCCTGAACAAGTATCCTTGCTATCACTGCTAATGAAATCCCCCGAGCACCAAAAGGTTTTAATCAAGACCCTCAATAAAGCATACGTGCCAGCTGAGCCTTCTGTGGAACAGTTAGAAAGAATGGCGGAAAGATTTTTCGCTGTCAACCAAATTTCATTCAGCAAAAACTATTTGCCACCAGAAGGAGCAGCACGTAACAAAGCCTTGCACTTAACTGTCAAATGTGAAGGGTACTTCGTGAAGAGGGTCATGGTAGATGGAGGTTCTAGGGTAGAAATTTTTCCACCCTCTACACTACAGCGTATGGAAATTGGGATAGAAATGATTTGTCCCAACAATGTCTGCGTGCAAGCCTTCGATGGTATCAAAAGAGACACAATTGGAGAAATCGACCTCATTCTGACCATTGGCCTAATGGACTTTGAGGTGACTTTCCAAGTGCTAGACATGGACACATCCTACAACTTTCTTTTAGGAATGCCATGGATCCACACAGCAGGGGTTGTACCCTCCACTCTCCATCAAAAAGTGAAATTTGAACATGAGGATCAGAAGATCGTGGTCCATGGAGAGGATGAACAATCGATCTATCAGGACCCGTCCGTCCTATGTCCTGAAGCGAGGGAAGGCAGCGAGCACATAGTTTACCAAGCCTTTGAAGTTGTGGTGGCAAACCAGAATGAAGAAGGAAACCCTTGCCCCCAACCCTTCCTATCCAATGCCTCGATTATGGTGGCCAAAGAAATGATCAGACATAGTTTCAAACCAGGGAAGGGTTTTGGGAAATCCCTACATGGAATAGCTGAAGCGGTTACCCTGCCTACCATTGAGAAGTTCTTTGGGATAGGCTTCCTACCTACCCCAGATGATATAAAGTGGGCAGATGAGAGAAAGAATGAGGGATGGGTTTTGCCTTAACCACTGCCACATTTGTATGAAACCTTTGTCAAGCCAAAGTACAGTGAATAAGAGGATGATGAGGCCTTCACAGCCGAAGAGATTGAAGAAATATATGGGGAAATAAGGAAGATACTGTACGAAACCCACATGGTTCAGCTAGGAGAGGACTCGAGCACCGCTGAGGTGCTATATATGGGACCAAGCGCCAAGCTGCAAAATTGGAAGGCTACGCCATTTTCGATCAGGCGGGAGTCCTGGTAGACCGGTCCTGCTACTTTTTCTACATTGCGAGTTATTCCAGGGTGTAACTCGGATGTTTTCTTTAGTTCCTTGTCTTTAAATTTCCAAATGTAAACCCTGTTATCTTCAAATTCCAAGAAATGAAATCAATATTTCATCGTTCATCTTTCTCTATTCATTTTGATTTTGCTATTTTTCTCTTTTATTTCTTCTTTTCAGTTCTAATAATGCGGCTTTAAATAACATGACATGCTTGTGGACTTCATGCCCAGATCCAAACACGTCGTCTAATTGTGAAATAATGAACCAAGAACCGGAATATGATAAAGAAGAGGCTTTTAGGGAAATAAATCGAGAATTGGAACATTTTGAGAATAAACCTAAGCTAAACTTGAATGATACTGAGCCGGTCAACTTGGGAACTTCTAAAGAAATCTGAGAAACCAAGATAAGCATTTGCATGGACGAGAAAACCCGGGATGCAATAATACAACTCATGTTTGAGTTCAAAAATGTGTTTGCTTGGTCATACGATGACATGCCAAGGCTAAGTGTTGATCTGGTGGTTCATAAGTTGCCAACTTACCCCAATTTCCCTCCGGTCCAGCAAAAACAAAGAAAGTTCAAAACTGATATCAGTGATAAGATCAAAGAAGAAGTCACAAAATAGTTGAAAGCAGGGGTAACCCGAGTAGTCCAGTACACTACATGGTTGGCTAATGTAGTCCCAGTTCCAAAGAATGACGGGAAGACCCGGGTGTGTGTAGATTACAGAGATTTAAACAAGGCAAGTCCCAAAGATAATTTCCCTTTGCCCAACATCCACATCCTTATTGATAACTGCGCCAAACATGAGATACAGTCCTTCATGGATTGTTACGCAAGATATCACCAGGTGTTGATGGATGAAGAAGATGCCGAAAATATATCTTTTACCACACCTTGGGTTACATATTGCTACAGAGTCATGCCGTTTGGTTTGAAGAATGCTGGGGTAACCTACATAAGGGCCATGACCTCCATTTTCCATAATATGATGCACCAAGAGATAGAGGTATATGTGGACGACGTAATCATCAAGTCCAAAACCCAAGATGACCATGTTTGAGATTTGAGGAAATTTTTCGAGCGATTGCACAAATATAATTTGAAGCTGAACCCAACCAAATGTGCATTTGGAGTCCCATCGGGCAAACTTTTGGGCTTTATAGTCAGCCAGAGAGGTATCGAGTTAGATCCAACAAAAAAAAGTCTATCTGGGATTTGCCTCCTCCGAGAACCAAGAAAGATGTGATGAGCTTATTGGGCAGGTTAAACTATATCAGCCGGTTCATTGCTCAGTTGACGTCCACATGTGAGCCCATATTCAAATTGCTTAAGAAAGATGCAGTAGTCAAGTGGACGGATGAATGTGAATAAGCTTTTGATAAGATCAAGGAATATCTGTCAAATCCGCCAGTCTTGGTCCCGCCAGAGCCAGGAATGCCTCTTTTCTTGTATCTGACAGTCTTGGAAAATTCTTTCTGCTGTGTTCTTGGGCAACATGATATAACCGGGAAGAAAGAACAGGTGATCTACTACCTGAGCAAGAAGTTTAGCAGCTATGAAGCTAAGTATACTCTATTGGAGAGAACTTGTTGTGTCATAACTTGGGTCGCTCAGAAGCTGAGACATTATCTGCAAGCCTATACCACCTACCTCATAACCAGGTTGGATCATTTGAAATACATATTCTAGAAACTGATGCCCACAGGGAGATTAGCAAAATGGCAGATTCTGCTCATGGAATTTGACGTAGTCTATGTCACTCGCACGGTAATGAAAGCCCAGGCGTTGGCAGATCATTTGGCTGAAAACTCGGTTGATGATGAATACCAACCGTTAAGCACTTACTTCCCAGATGAAGAGGTAAATTCAATAGAAGCAATCTCTGAAGACACCCATGCTTGGAAAATGTTCTTTGATGGGGTGGTAAATGCAAAAGGTATAGGCATTGGGGCAATCTAGATCTCACCCACTGGTCAACACTATCCGGCCATATCTAGGCTTCGGTTTTTCTGCACAAACAACACTGTGGAGTATGAAGCCTGCATCATGGGTATGAACATGGTGATTGACCAGGGCATAGAAGAGTTATTGATTATGGGAGACTCAGATCTGATTATCTAGCAAGCCCAGGGAGAATGGGAAACCCAAGATGTTAAGCTTATTCCCTATCGGCAACATGTGGAATATCTTAGCAAACGGTTTAAGTCAATAGAGTTCAGGTACATCCCTTGTTGTCATAATGAACTAGCTGATGCACTCGCCACTCTGGCCTCGATATTGCTTTACCCAGGTAATGCCCACATTGATCCCTTGGAAATCCAAATCAAGGAAAGGCACGCTTACTGTAATACGATTGAGGCATAACCAAACACCCAGCCATGGTAACATGACATCAAAAGGTTTCTGAAAATGCAATAATACCTCGAGCAAGCTAGTGGAGACCAAAAGAGAACCATTAGACGGCATGCAAGTGGTTTCTTCCTAAGTGGTGATGTCTTGTACAAAAGGACCCCAGATCTCAACTTGTTAAGATGTGTTGACACCGAAGCGGCCGGAAGGATCATGCATGAAGTACACGCAAAAGTGTGCGGACCCTACATGAACGGGTATGGTTTAGCCAAGAAAATCCTTCGAGCGGGCTATTACTGGATAACCATGGAAAAGGATTGCTTCATCTTTGTCCGGAAGTGCCATCAGTGTCAGGTGCACGGTGATTTGATTCATGCACCTCCTACAGAACTACATCCCATGTCAGCACCTTGGCCATTTGGTTCTTAGGGCATGGACGTCATTGGGCCGATTGAGCCGTAAGCCTCAAATGGACATAGATTCATACTGGTTGCCATTGACTACTTCACGAAGTGGGTTGAAGCCATCACTCTCAAATCGGTCACCAAGAAAGCTATGGTAGATTTTGTGCACTCTAATCTTATCTGCCGCTTTGGAATTCCTGCAACTATCATCACAGATAATGCTGCAAACCTGAATAGACATTTGATGGGAGAGATATGCGAACAATTCAAAATAACACATAGAAACTCCACTCCCTACCAGCCCAAAGCCAATGGTGTTGTTGAAGCAGCAAACAAGAATATCAAGAAGATTTTGAGAAAGATGAATCAGAGCTCCAGGAAATGGCATGAAAAGTTATCTTTCGCATTATTGGGATATCGCACCACGGTGCGCACATCGGTAGGAGCAACCCCATACTTTTTGGTCTATGGAACTGAGGATATAATACCCGTAGAGGTGGAAATACCTTCTCTACGGATAATCGTTGAAGCAGAGATTGAGGATAGTGAGTGGGTCAAGACTCATCTAGAACAGCTGACCTTAATCAATGAAAAGTGGATGGTTGCGGTCTATCACGGGCAGTTGTACCAATAAAGAATGGCCCGTGCTTATAACAAGAAAGTGCGGCCCAGGAATTTTGAAGTGGGAAAACTTGTGTTAAGGCGCATTCTTCCTCATCACCAGGAAGCAAGAGGAAAATTTGATCCTAATTGGAAGGGTCCATACATCATCAGAAAGATATTGCCGAGAGGAGCATTGTATCTGGGTGATATCGAAGGAAATGATCTCGAAGCAGCTAGCAGCTATGAATGCGGATGCAGTAAAAAGGCGCTATGCTTAGGCTTTCTGCAACCATGACTTTGTTCAATTGGGATGGCGAAGGCTTTCATTCTTGCTATCCAAACTCTATCAATCTTTCGCAAACCCTTTGAGCCTGTTACTCTTCCTTTATTACCCTCTTTGGAACCTGAAAGTACTATTTAAAGAAAAAAAATGAAAAAATGAAAAAAAAAATGATTGAAAAAAAGAGAAGAAAGAAAACAAAACAATACAAAATCAGAAAAACGACAAAAACAAATGCTTCCCTAAAATACGTCTGACATGATTCCGAAAGGATACGTAGGCAGCCTCTCTCTGGGATTCAGTCACACAAAAACAAAAATCCCACTTTCCCCAAAAGTGAAACTGGGGCAGATGATATAATGGCTCAGCAATGAGCCCATTAAAATGGTTCCAAAGATGTAATTCCATCCAAATTCTTTTACCCAAAAAACCTTATCCAAGTCCTTCCGATCAATTGGTAAAGGCATTGGAATTGGAAAACACCATTATTCGAACTTGATACAATCAAATTGAGAGAAATAAAATGAGAGAGTCTTATCGGTGAAAACCTACGGGCCCCATAAGGCTACGGTGAGCAGAGAAATTTAAAAAGAGAGAGTCCGTTTAGTGAAAACTCGTAAAGCGCACTATCGGGCGACAGTGAGAAGAGAAATGAGACAGGTCGATTGGCGAAAACCCGCAAAGGGCGATATCGGCCGAACAGAAGACATCCCCCACCACTGAAAAAGCCTTGGCAAGATTCCCTGGTTTTGAAACACGGGTCAATGTTATGAGAAGTTGGGAAAGTTTGTGCGGGTCGGGCATCCAGTCCAAGAAGCATGTCATGTCTATTTGAAGCCTGCATACACCCCAGATAAGTCCTTCATTTCTCCCCGTAAGGGATGCTTCTCTTTAAATTCATTTTTCTGCCTTTTGTTTACTTTTTCCTTGAATCCCTTTCGGTCTAACTTTGTTCCCGAAACTAAGAAAGAGTGGCAAGACTGGCTTTACAGGGCTCTGCCTAGCAAAAGCTAAAAAAAAGTACCCAGCCTCAGCGGGTGCACCAAGCCAATCCCGACTGGCCATCATTGTTGATGCTTTCAAAGCAAAGATATTGAAAAGGAAAGAAAATCAAAGACAAAGGTCCTAAGAGCAGAATAAAGTGAAAAAGGCCAAAGCCCCACGCGGGCGAGTCGTCATGAAATCCTAAAAAATGAGCCCTTCAGTTTGAAAAGGAGATTAATCTTCAAAACCAGCAAGCAACAGAGGTTCTCAACAGAAGTTGGGCCAGTATCAAGCAATTGAGACAATCAAGGCCACACAACCAACCACCGTTTCAAACTAACAATTGTTCTTTGTTTGAAAAGTGGAACAGGTGCAACCCAAGCAACCGTGCAAGAAGCAGGTGCAATCAAAAGGAAAAGAAATGTGCAAGTGCTGAAACAGCTTTGTAGCAAATAATCAATCCAAAAGGGAAGTTTCTTCCAAGTTCTTTCCTGCAAAAAAAAAAGAGAGAAAGAAGAAAATCCCAGAAAAGGATAGTTATCCCCAATATCAACCTTTTACTTTTGTTTGCCAACATTAGGGCTCTAAACCCTGAGTTGCGCCTTTTAGACATAGGGCCTCCATTCCCTAGTTTCCTTTTACCAACATTAGGGCTCCAATCCCTGAGTTGCGCCTTTTAGACATAGGGCCTCCATTCCCTAGTCTATTTTTGCCAACATTAGGGCTCCAATCCCTGAGTTGAGCCTTTTTAGACATAGGGCCTCTATTCCCTAGTCGCCTCTTGCCAACATTAGGGCTCCAATCCCTGATTTGTGCCTTTTTAGAAATAAGTCCTCCATTCCCTGGCCGCTTATTGCCAACATTAGGGCTCCAATCCCTGAGTTGTGCCTATTTAGACATAGGGCCTCCATTCCCTAGTTACCCTTTTGCCAACGTTAGGGCTCCAATCCCTGAGTTGTGTCTTTCAGACATAGGGCCTCCATTTCCTAGTCGCCATTTGCCAACATTAGAGCTCCAATCCCCGAGTTGCGCCTTTTAGACATAGGGCCTCCATTCCCTAGTCATCGTTTGCCAACATTAGGGCTATAATCCCTGAGTTGCGTATTTTTAGACATAGGGCCTCCATTCCCTAGTCACCCTTCGCCAACATTAGGGCTTCAATCCCTAAGTTGCGCCTTTTTATACATAGGGCCTCCATTCCCTAGTCTCCTTTCGCCAACATTAGGGCTCTAATCCCTGAGTTGTGCCTTTTAGACATAGGGCCTCCATTCCCTAGTCGCCTTTCGCCAACATTAGGGCTCTAATTCCTAGTCGCCTTTCGCCAACATTAGGGCTCTAATCCCTGAGTTGCGCCTTTTAGACATAGGGCCTCCATTCCCTAGTTGCCTTTTACCAACATTAGGGCTCCAATCCCTGAGTTGTGCCTTTTAGACATAGGGCCTCCATTCCCTAGTCTATTTTTGCCAACATTAGGGCTCCAATCCCTGAGTTGAGCCTTTTTAGACATAGGGCCTCTATTCCCTAGTCGCCTCTTGCCAACTTTAGGGCTCCAATCCCTGAGTTGTGCCTTTTTAGAAATAAGGCCTCCATTCCCTGGCCGCTTATTGCCAACATTAGGGCTCCAATCCCTGAGTTGTGCCTTTTTAGACGTAGGGCCTCCATTCCCTAGTCGCCTTTTGCGCCAACATTAGGGCTCCACTCCCTGAGTTGAAATTTTAGATATAGGGCTCCACTCCCTAGTATTTTTCATCATAGGCAGACACAATTCTTGTTTTATTCAAGAAAAAAATAATAAGTTTGAACTTTTGTCACAAATAACTCATGAAATTTTCCGAGTGAAAACTGGGGCAGAAAAATTTCGTTCATTTGTTTATTTTGGTGTCTAAGCAGGTTTGACCTCGAGGCACAGTATCTGAGGTAGCTGAAAGAATGAGTCTCAATCTGATATAATTAAAGAATAAAAAGAAAAAGAAGAAGCGGATACGGAATGCCGAAGCAGACAAAAATGCAGACTGCTCAAAATGTGATTGAAGTCACAAACTTCGCATGTCCCGCTTTGATCCAAATAGAAAGAACCAGCACCTACAGTTTGCGAGCATCAAGATTCAAATCGGAGTCTGTAGCAAAATCAGCTAAGACTCAAGATCAAGCTTCAAGAGATTTATAGATAGGAATCTTGTCACTCGTAGTTGATAGGCATAGCTAGCTTAGCTTTGATTTTCCTTTTCGTGTAATAAGGAGGTCAGAAAGCAGTAGCATCAGAAGCAACAGTGAAATCATAGCTCCCGGTAGTCCCAGCTACAAAAACTTCCAGAACTACACTGACCTGATTCCTTTACAGCCAAGGATATGTAGGCAACCTCTAAAGCAAGGTTCGATTAGAAATTTTTTAAAACTGCTTCTCATGGAGTGCCAAGCGGGCAAAAATCCCTCGTAATTTCTCATTTATCTTTTCCCGAAAACCCTTCATGTCTCCGAGCAAAGAGGGGCAGTTGTGAGTACGTGATTTTTGCCTCGCATGAATTACTCCTACAGAATTCTTAGATTGTGTTTTCTTTTAATTATTGGGTTTTTAGGATTTAATTGAATAATTTTTGTGTGTGTGTGCGCATGTTTAATTTAGATAATTCATAAAAAAAATACAAAAATATTGCATTTGCATTTAGGATTTAATTTTACATATTTTTAGATTAATTAGTAATTAGGGTTTCACAAAAATACAAAAATCACAAAAAAAAATTGATTTTTAGTTTTGAATTTTTGTTAGTTTATCTTTAGTTTTTTTAATTAATTATATTAATCATCATTTAGGGTTAATTAGTCTAATTAGGTCCTTAGGATTTAACTCAGAATTTTGTTTTTTAAAAAGAAAATAAAAGAAGAAATAAATAAAAGAAAAGGAAATAAAGAAAAGAAGAGAAATATGGCATGTTAAGAATCCAAATTTTGGGCCAGTTTGATCCAATTGACTAGCCCAATCAAACCCCCCCCCCCC
>MU703365.1:12355-67851 GCA_026770625.1 Nicotiana glauca
CCCCCCCGAACCTGTTAAATTCGCCCAATACCCGGCCCAAAATTCGGTCCAGTTCCCCCAGTTCCCAAACGACGTCGTAATTCTCCCCAGCTGATCTCAACCATCGAGGTTGATTGATCTAACGGAGGAGAACTGAGGATCCCTTCATATAAAATTGTCCTAACGACCTCCCCACCCCCTCATCTCTCTTCTCTCTTCAAACCATAGAGACCGTGTGTCCCTACCATGAGCGGCCGTCTGCCACCGCCGAAAATCGCCCACGACGGTAGCAAGTCTCTAATGACACCCAAACTCACACCAAAGCTTCCTCTCCCCCTGCTCGTCATCAATCCACCCTTAGATTCCCTTGAATCCTATTGGAATTCTTCAAATAACCCAAACCCTAGCCACCTCCGTCATGGCCGGCGGCGCCACCATCCAAACACCACCAAATTAACACCACACCACCCCCATACTCCCCTCTTACCTAATCTATAACTAATAACCCTCGAATCTCCTTCAAGACCTTCAAATTTCAAATCACAGTTTGAGCCCTAATTCCAAATTCCGGGCTCCAGTTTTTATAGGTGTATTGTGATGTTATTCATGTGTTCTTGAAAAGAATTGGAGATTCAAGTTCTTGTTTCCAGATCTTTGAAGCCTTAGGTATTTTTCCTTTACTTTTCCCTTTGATTTAGTTTATTTTCTATCTTTCTTTTATTTTTTGTTTTTCCAGTATTGATTATTCCTTCTTTTGCCTTATGAACTTTTTTTTTTTTAAATTTCGTAGTGTTAATTGCATACATGTTAGTTTTTAAATAGTTTTCTTTTAAGTAATTAGGAATATTGTTAATAATTTGATAAGTACATCACTTTGGAATTAATGGGGTTGTTTCCCTAATAGCTTCTATTTGTTAAAATCATCTTGCAATTAGGGGTTTTTCATTTGATTGTTTGGGGCTCGAAGGGTATACCATTGGGCCCAATTTTGGGGATGTTTGCCTAAGGGGTTCAACCCCAAGGTCAATTTAACCCATAGCCCATTTGTGTAAAGTAATTTCAGGAGTTTAGGGAGGAAATATGGGTAGTATAAGTTAGGGAATCTTGCAGTAACATAATAGGATAGAAGCTTCTAGTGTGGGGTGTTAATTTGAATTTCAGGTTTTGGGTAGTATAACTTGGAAAACAAGTCAGGATTTTAAGGACTTTTGTCACGACCCCAACCCCGGTCATGATGGCGCCCAACACACTGCTAGGCAAGCCCGGCATTTCAAAAACATTTCCCAACTTAAACAAATCATAGATGCAAAGCACAGGGAATAATTACTAAACCATTTTATCAAAAGTCTAGAAATAACGATGGAATATGCGGAAGTTTAACAAAAAACTGCAACAAAGCCCCAAATAGGATCCGGTGTCACGAATATGAGCCTCTAATATAGAATGTCAACCTAATAAAAGTTTGTCTAAGACATGCGGAATAAAAGATAGCGATAGAAAGGAGAGATCAAGGCTGCAAATGCCATGCAGCTACCTCGATACTCCCGAATGCTATTGCGCTGCTAAACAAATCCTCGCTCAGCCTGTGGGGTACCTGAATCTGCACGCAAGGTGCAGGGAGTAATGTGAGTAATCCGACCCAGTGAGTAATAAAAATAAATAAAGGCTGAGAATAAGAAATCCTAAAATAACACAAAGTAAACTATAGCTGGTAGTCCAGAACACTTAATAGTAAAGCAACAAACCAATGAAATAAGGTACAGAAATGCTATGACAATTAAACCAGATAAGTATAAAATGCATGAATGCAATGCATCACATAGAATGGCACACTCTAGTACCCATTGCGGCGTGCAGCCCAATTCATTTAACATCGACGGTGCTCACTGGGGTGAATACAGACTCCGGAGGGGCTCCTACAGCCCAAGCGCAAATAATCAAGCCATCTAGTGGCACCAACCAGGCTCTCGGCCTCAATAGCAATATAATACCACTGCGGCACGTAGCCCGATCCATGCTCAGTCCAGAAATTCACATAAGCCTCTCGGGCAATACTAAAATAATAAGTTCTCAGCTTAGAATGTCAATAAAATAGTGTTCAGGTTTTCAAATCTTAGAAAAATGGCTGAGCATTTCAAAAACAGTATTTAACTTAGGACTGAAATCAATTAACAAGTAAAATAATGTGAAAACAGTGATAGTAATCCCTGAAGGATTCAAAAATCGGCACAAAGCCCAAATATGACAATTTAATCCAAGTAGGATGATTTTCAAATAAGTCTCAATCGAAAACACTGTATAAACATCACTTGGGACGGACCAAGTCACAATCCCCAACCACAAACGACCCCTCACACATCATAGAGCGCATGTCTTACCTCAATATAGCATTACAATGTGAAATTTCGGGGTTTCAAACCCTCATGATGTCATTTACATCTATTACTCACCTCAAGCCGGCCAAAAGTCTAGCTCGCTATGCCTTTTCCCTCGAATCGACCTTCTCGTGCATCGAATATGATCAAAACCACAAGGAATACGTTATAATAGGCTAAGGAAACATAACCCAATCGAAAATACTCGAAAAATATTGAAAATCACGAAGTTGGCAGGCCCACTTCTCGAAAAATTAGAAAATTCACATCACCGGATTCCTTATCTCGCCACGAGTCTATACATATCAAATTTACCAAAATCTGAGCTAAGATGCTCCCTCAAACTCCAAATTTCCATTTCAAAAGTCAAGCCCTAGTTCTTCCACTTTTAATCAAATTCCCATGAATTTAAGTGTTGATTCTTCAATAAAATGATGATTCAAGGTCACGAGACTCACCTCTAATCAATTTCCGTCGAAACCCTCTTTAATCCTCGTCAAAAAGCTCCCAAGGTTGCTCAACAATGGTGAAAATAAGACCTAACTCGCGGAGGAAATATTATAGGTTTGCCTAGATCTTTTCGCTTTTGCAATCCCTCTCCCGCTTATGCGGGACCGCTTCCGCGACTATTTTTCCACTTCTGCGGAAATTTCAAATAAGGCCACGACCGCTTCTGCGGTCATAATATTACATAAGCGATACCGCTTCTACGACTACACTATCGCTTCTGCGGAACCAGTGCCCAAGCCTCTTCACAGTTTCTGCGGTCAATCCATCGCTTAAGCGTGTCCGCTTCTGTGGTCCAAGACTCGCAGAAGCAAAAATACCAGTTGCAGCAGGCTTCTGCAACATGCAAATTCCAAAACTCTCTGTTTAACCATTCGAACTCACCCCGAGGCCCCTGGGACCTCAACCAACGACACCAACACATACTAAAACATCATTCAAACTTGCCCCAATCATCAAAACACATCAAACAACGCTAAAACCATCAAATCACATCGGATTCAAGCCTAAGTTCTTCAAAAACTTCTGAAACACGCATTTGATCAAAAACCCGACCAAAACATCTTCGAATGACCTAATATTTTTCACACACATCAAAAATCACCTAACGAAGCTACAGCAACTCTCGGAATTCCATTCCGACCCTCGAATCAAAATCTCACCTATCAACCAGAATTCGCCAAAATACTAACTTCACCAATTCAAGCCTAATTCTACACCGGACCTCCAAAATCACTTTCGATCACACTCCTAAGTCGCAAATCACTCCTCGAAGCTAATCGAATCACCGTAAATCACATCCGAGCCTTCTAACTCATAAGTCAACATCCGGTTGACTTTTCCAAACCAAACCTTCCTTAAAAAGACTAAGTGTCTCATTTCAATCTAAAACCAATCCAATTCGACTCGATCACCTCAAATACCGATAATGAAGCATATAGAAACATAAGATGGGGGAAATTGGGCGGTAACTCACATGAAGACGGGTCGGGTCGTCACAACTTTTAAGCAAAAAATAGAAAATTAAGAAGGACCTAAGGGGTAAAAATAAATCTGAGGGCTGCCCTAATTGTTTACCTATAAAGGCAAGCCATTCTTGCATTACAAGTGGGGGAGAGATCAGAATTCTGAGAGAATTTAGAGCCTATAAATTTTAAGAGCTAAAAATACAGAGTTTCTGGGAGTTTAGAGGAGTTTCTGGGAGTTTAGAGATCCTGAAAATCAAAAAATAGTTGAAAATTTTTGCAAAAAATATTGTTCTATTAAAGTCTTCTGAGGTTTTCATCTTCAAAACAATTCTTGAGCATTCAAGGGTTAAAAAATGAGTTGAATCTTGGTTTGAAATCAATTTTGAGGTCAATCAACTGCTGATTGTCGATTGGATTTGATATTGGGATTTAAACATCATTTTCCTGGTTTTAAAAAGCAATTCCTGCTCTGTTTTCTTGCTGCTGGTTCAAAGTTTGCTGTTGCTATTTCTCCTTGAATTTCAACTCATTTTCATTGTGTATTTGCTGTAATCAGGCACTTGCTCCTGAACCTTTATCATGATGTTTGTCTTGAAATTGAAATAAAATATGGAATTTGATAGCTTCAACATCGTTGGATTGATTTAGCTGAATTCATTCCGTGTAAACAGCATAGTTTTGACATAGTTGATATATTGTAGGCTCATTATAAGAAGTTATCATTAGCTTGTATTCGATATAGAGTTAGCTCTTAGGTCTTATTGTTATAGCTACTTTTGGACTGTTAGAGTCATGAGATTTCTAGATTCTGCTCTATTATTCGAGCTCTAATGTGGTTTAAGTTTTCCTGCAATTAATGGGTCAAAGAGGGTTCAGTGTTGTGAGTTCATGTTTACTTGATTTACTCATCCCTATATTCCAAACCAGAGTGTCTGTGAGATATGTGTGCCCTTGAAGAACTGTGATTCAATTGATGAATTTATGGTTCAACAAATCTCCAAGTTGCAAATTCTGTGTGTTTTATTATCATTGGTAAAGTTGCAAAATTCTGTGTGCTATTATTATGCAGATTCAAATGTCCTTTTTATTAGTCGTGCTGGGCAGCTCTTATCAAATAACTAGTACACTGTGACTGTTGCTTAGCCATAACAGACTTGGGTCAAAGATGCATGCTAATATGAATTTGTTTTTGTTCAGTTAATCTATGTCAAAGGATTTAAATCATAACTCAAATCTGTTAATTAGACCTCATGTTTTATGTGATTAAATTCCTATTATTGTGTCTTAGGTATGGGTCAGTCAGATCATAAGAACCAGGCCTAACGAGGGCCCAGTTCTAATAATGGCCTTTTGTGAACACACCATTGGGCCTAGCTTCATTTGGAGCCCATTTTTACACCTTAATTCTGCATCCATGCTGGATCGCGTATGTTATTAGCTGGGCCCTTGGTCCATTTATGCTAAGCTTATCCTTCATTCGAAATAGCTCTCATTATGTGAATCATTAGTCAATTCCATGAAAACCTTCAATCACATTTAGTTTTAAACTGATCAAGCTCGTTAATTAGGTTGAAGGCAAGTCATACTAGAAAATACAAAAATAGTTTATGGCCCTTTAAGACATAGTTTGAGTACCTTTTTTAAATAAAATCGAGGTGCGCCGCGCCAAATAAAATGACAAATGTGCGGCCCTCTTTAATTATATCCTTTAAAATACTTAGAATTCGGGACGTGCCATTTAGTGAATTTTCATAGCCTCCCGCAAAGTTATCAACATGTTAGCCCCTTTAAGCGCATATTTTAATAATCTACTTTCCTGATCTCGGGTGCACATTTTTGTGACCCAAATCCAAATCTCATCAATATTAAAATATGTCAAAAACTACGGGTGTATTTATGTGACGTGGTTCGAGACGTGTTTTAATAATGTTGCAATTTTCTTTAATATTAATTTAAAGGGGTAAATAATCTAAAATTGCACTATAGGTTCAAACATGTATTAAAATCAGGTAGTAGGCGATAGTTTAAGCGACCGTGCTAGAATCACGGAATCTGGGGGTGCCTAACACCTTCCCCCGGATTAACAGAATTCCTTACTCAAGAATTTCTGGTTCGCAGACTTCACTTGGAAAGTCAAAAATTTCCTCGATTTGGGATTCAAAATAAACCGGTGACTTGGGACACCAAATAAATTATCTCAAGTGGCGACTCTGATAAATAATTAATCCCATTTCGAATAATGTCACTTAAAGTGCAAAAACTCCCTTATACGCTATCCTCCCAGGTGGTGTGTAAAAAAGGAGGTGTGACAACAATCAAGGCCAGCATATTCAATCTGAATTCCATAAGAAGATTAGATGATCTGCCAATTGTGGAAAGACCAAATATCAAGGAGCAAATCCTCATCATCAACAGCTGTAGAAGAAAGGCGATCAATCTCCTCTCATCAAGGAAGAGCAACGGCTAACAATCTTATTCTTGGAAAGAATCAATCTCTTTCTAAGGATCAAATCTCTTGGGTTGTCAAATATCGTCAGCACAAGTACTTCATAAAAGTATTTATACTCAGCTTTCATCCTTAGAAAAATATACTTTGATCAAACCAAAATTCTCTCCTTATTCTACTGCAAACAAATATTGTAGTTCTTTGAGACCTGCTGTGTAACAAGTCAGAGAAAAAGGAGAGTATAACACTGGTGAGGCATTGTATCAAAAGAGACGAGTGTTATAGGAACTGAGCTATCACGTCATTTCCATTGTACTTGAAGAAACTGTATGCGGTGAAATCAGAGGACTTAATTTTTCGCTATCAAGCCATCTCGGAAGAATGCCTCGAGACCCCGAGGGTGTGGAGCCATGACCGAGTCCCCTCCCTCGGGGCTCGTCGAGGCCCGACTCGAATAAGACATAGGTCTAGGCCGAAATCGATGGGGAAGTTCCCAAGGCACACGGCTAATTCTGACAGAGCCGGTCTATCTAGAGCCTATGCCGAAGCGTTGCGTCTAGCCGTCCCATCTCCATACTTCACACAAATAGCTCATGTTGTACTATAGCGGGGTTCCCCTCCTATATAAAGGGAACCCACGCTACTTTGTAAGGATTTGATGTTGCTCCAACTATTCTCCACAAGATCAATAATATCTCTCTCTCTCTCTCTCTTTTCTCTAACTTACTCGCTCAAAACTACCCTTGTCATTTATTAATTTCTTACTTGTTCTTTATTTATTGTTTGGTATTGGCCATAAAGAGCCTTGTTTGATTATACTTTAACTATCGCCACATTCCCGACTGCCCCTGATAGCTCGAGATTGAGCCCAGATATTGGCCTCGAGGTCCTCCACCGACCGGTCTGAAGTCAGGTCAGCAAGCCCCTCGATTCGATTATTGCCCTGTTTTAACTTGTATTTTATCATCAAACTTCATATTCTTAGCACCATCTTCTCTAACAACTAACATAAAAATATACCACGTATTTTTAGAATCCTATTTACAAATTTAATTACCATTTCCATTTTCACGGTAAACAGTTTGGCGCCCACCATGGGGCTAAAAATAATTGTGATTATTTTCTTGTTGGTTTTAGTACACAAACGCAAGTTATCTTTCACACTTTTTCTTGTCCAAAATCTCTTGGTTTCAGGTCGAAATGTCTGGCTCGATAAACAGAGTCGAGAATGATAACCTCGAAAACCACAGGGAAAATAGCGTGGCTATTCCAGCTGTCGGCGCACCATCACAGAATCCCAATGACGTACCCGGACTAATTCTAGCGGACGTGGATTCACAAGACGCACAACAAGTCGACGAAACCTCACGCACCGACAGAAGCGTACAGCATGGCGACCAACTGGAAGACCAAAAAACCCCGGCTCAAGAAGCACAAAAAGTTAGTCGTCACGGTATTTTTGAAATGTTGCAGGCACAACAGTTGGCTATCGCACAGTTACAAAGCCATCCAAAGAATCCCAGCATAGTAGCACCAGAAATTACTCCCCCGGCCAAACGGGTACCGGAGAGGTTAAACAATGACGGATCGGTAGCCGATCCTGCCATCGTGAGAATGTTGGAGGATCTCACCAAAAGGATCGAGTCAGGCAATAAAATGATAGCAGCCAACGATAAGAAGGTAAAAACATATAACTTCAGGGTTGACCAAATCCCGATAGCACCCCCGGTCCTGAAAGGTGTAGATTCGAGGAAATTTGTGCAACAACCGTTCCCAGAGGAAGCAGCTCCAAAACCTATTCCAAAGAAGCTCAGAATTACAGAACTCCCAAAATATAATGGGACCTCGGATCCCAACGAGCACTTCACCACCTACAAGTGCGCGGTGAAGGGAAACGACATCAAAATGATGAGATCAAGTCAGTCCTACTGAAGAAATATGGAGAAACGCTCTCAAAGAGGCCCATGATATGGTACCACAACCTAGCTTCCAACTCCATAGATTTGTTCACCCTGTTGGTGAACTCCTTCGTAAGGGCGCACGCCGATGCCATTAAGGTAGCAACGAGGCAGTCCGACGTATTTAAGATTAAACAGAGGGAGAACAAAATGTTGCGAGAATTCGTGTCTCTTTTTTAGACAACAAATAGAGCTACCCCCGGTCTCCGACGACTAGGCAGCGCAGGCCTTCACTCAAGGCCTAAATGAACGAAGCTCGGTGGCATCAAGGTAGTGAAAGAAAATATGATCGAGTATCCCGTTGTAACCTGGTAGGACATCCACAATCAATACCGGTCAAAGATTGGGGTCGAGGAAGACCAGTTGAGGGCCCCTTCAGGCTCAGTATATCCGAGCAGGCTCTTGGCAAAGGAGTCAAGACTGAATAAAGAAAGATACCAGCCATACCCCGTGATAGGAGAAATGCTCCAAAGAACAATCTGCCCCATAATAATCGACTGGTAAACCAAGGACAGAACCCTCGGGGACCCCGCAACAAAGGTGGCTTCAAAGGATATGCAGGGCCAACAGGGGCAACCTACCGATCAAAGTTTAACTTCAACGTCGATATGTCAGATATTATGTTCGCCATTAGCAAAATCAGGGAAACTAGATGGCCCAAACTGGTACACTTGGATCCTTCCCAAATGAATTACAGTTTGATTTGCCAGTTTCACAAATCGCACGGGCACCGAACCGAAGATTGCAAGCAGCTCCGAGAGAAAGTGGCCCGACTGCTTGATAACGGGCATCTTCGGGAATTTCTCATAAATCGGGCTAAAAATCGATCCCGAGAAGGAGAAACAGCCAAAAGGAACACATCAGATAAGCACCAACAAATTTTTTGATGGTCTCACCAAACACAGTCAAAACAAAACACCACTTAGCGACCGCTGAATAAGCTCTGGAACTCGAGAGTGTCATCGCCACCAAGGTATAATTTCCCCTCCCTCTTTCTATCTTCTACTTCATGATAACTCTTCGCAGGCCAACGACCAAGAAAATCGGGATGCCACTCCGGCTGGAAGACCCTGAGGCTTCAAAGCATTCATTGCACTCTTTTCCTTTGATCGGTTTTTTATCCCGAAACGGGTTTTTACCGGCAGGGGTTTTTAACGAGGCAACACCGACGCACTTCCTAAAAAGACTCAGTGAGACTATGGGACTTTCTTTGCAACCAGTCTCGCTCCAGGAAATGATGAACGAAGTTTCAATAAGGAATCATGTACCGGATCAAACGGTCTAAGGAGTCGCGCCCGCGCGGGTCGAGCTCACAACATTAAAATAATATGTATTTATGCAAAGCAATAAAAGAATATCCTTCAGCATCTCATACTCCATAAAAGGGAACTTCAGCATGCTCTCGGTAGGGAACCCCCCACTAAATGCATCCCGAAGTACTCGGAGACTTAGCATCAGCAGCTTGGCACTCGCACGACCCTAGGGTCGTAACTCCGGGCTCATAAAGCCCCAACAAGGTAAATCTGAGCTCACGATTTACTGCCTTCGAGCCTAAGCAAACTCGATGACTCAGAGACTGTCACCAATCGCCCTATACGGGAGAACCCAAGGCCGTAGGACCCCGAACAGGCAGACTTGGTTTAACCAGATCTATTTTACATGGCAAAAAAAAACTGTGAGACCTTAACAGGCATGACAAACTGTAAGACCTCAACAGGTATGAAAATTTTATAAGACCTTTCTAAAGGCATAAAACTCAATCCCAAAGTTTAGGCTATACATCGCATTTGTAAGAATCCTGAAAGGGCATACCCTCGGTGTAGATGCCTAAACTATCACTCCGGATAAAAAATGGCTCTGGCCAAACACATATGACTACGATCAAAACGGCTGCTCCAGCCAAATTAACGCGACTCGAGGACGCCCGACTGTCGCTAACAAAATCGCAGGCCATTACTTCGAATATACTCCAAAAACAACAAGTTAAAACAGGCGTCCCTAAGCAGGAAAATGAGCTTCGACCATGTCAGCTCCAAATCACAAGGCCTTGAGCTATTCAGCCTACGAGCTAAGAACCTTTTGAGGTGCTCGAACATCGTCGATAATGACATGAAATCGAGGTTCTTTTAGAACCAACGACGAATCGGGAAAAATTATTTCAAAAAGAGCATAATAAGAGGAAAACAAAACCTACAAAAAGCCCACGGGAAAAAGTGTAAGAGCCACTATCGCCATCCAAACAAGCCTCCGGGACGCACATTAAAAGGTCTCTACGACCAAACAGCGTAAGAGCCACTGTCACCAGCTTGAAAATTAAAAATTTGAGGATTAAAATGAGCTCGAGTCATAACCCGATTCGGAGACCGGATCCAAAATAGTTAGTTATACATGCCTAAGGGCTACATATATAAAATTTCACTCCAACCCAAGGCGTAAGAGCCACTATCGCCAGCCCGTGCAAACGTAAATCTCGAGGTTAAATTAAGCTCGAGTTGGAGATCGACTCGGAGACTGAACCCGGAGACGGTTAAAGTGTGCAAGCCTAAGGGAAAAAATAAAAGTCGTTATCGCCGGTCTAACAGACATCGGGGACACATTACAGGTTCGGAGATTTCTATCAATCCAAAGGTCAAATCGACCTAATTGAAATCCTGACAAACAAGAATACAGAAGGTACAAATTGGGTTCCCCCTCTTATTTTTATATATTGTCGGTGGAGAACAACCTCAACCTATGACATATTATGAAATCTATATGCACAAAGAAGACGGTTGGGAATAGACGTTCCCCCTCTCGGCAACTATGGCCCGGTGGCCTCCTCCTCACCGCCCTCGACATCGGATAGAAGGAACTTGGCAGCATACTCCTATCCTTTGGCTTGCTCGATCTCCCCCGAGAGATCAAATCCCCTGGCATGAATCTCCTCGAGGATTTCCCTCCGGGATCTACACCTCACATATTCCTTGTTATTGCTTGCATGATCGAGGGTTCTCTTCAGCTCAGCTTTAGCAGCGGCAACGCTCCTTGAATAAGCCGCCACTTTCTGCCCCGCCCTGGTGTTGTTCATCACAACCTCAGCCTGAACGTTCACCACCTCGGGTTTTTCCCTCGAAAACTCGGATGAGAGCCTTACGATTATCTCTGTCCGAGAAGAATCATTCGCACAGATGGTCTGGATTTGCACCTCAATAGAGGAAACTTCGGCCTGAGCCCTCTCCTTGGCCACAGAATGGGCATCCACATGCGCCTGCAGCTAGGTGAATTCACATTTGACTTGGCCAACCTCGCCCCAGAATTGTCTCAGCTCATCCGTCGTGCCCTTCAACTGAAATAGCAAAACATCAAGATGCCAAGATAAAAAGGGAATACAAAATGGCATGAAATGCAGGGTACCTATTTCTCTAGGAGGGCTTCCTGGGCCTGGCTCCTGTCCACCTCACATCGTAAAGAGACGAGCTCTCTTTCCTTTGCCCCACAAAGAATCTTGAGGGACTTCTCCCTATCCAGAGCCTCCAGCAACGGGGCCTCGCAACGAAGCAGGTCGGCTTTAAGTTTGTCGAAGGCCTATAAAAGAAATCTAGATAAGGAAAAAGAAGAAGAGTGCAGGCCAGAACATTCTTATAGCAGTCGGAACTCACCATAAGTCCAAAATGCTGGGCCTCGCCGAAGTTCGAAGCAACGTTCAGTGGAGTACGACTCCTAGAAGGTCGTCGATCGACTGAGTCACTTCTTTTTAACCGCTGCAAAGAATTCACCTCGTTACAAGCCTTTTCGCATCCCGGAATATCTTTCCTTTTATTGGCACCCCTTGATCCCAAGGCCGGCAACCTCTCCTCCTCCCCTAGGGGACACGGCCTCGCCTCGAAAGGACTCCTGGTGCCTGCGACAAATAAATCAAATAATCTGGCAGGAAAGATGCTATTTCTTAGGAGCAGAGCGCTGAGCACTTACCATGATGCTTCGCCTCCCATCTCCCTTTTGACAGATCTCGCCACCGGCACCTATCATAAATCGAGCAAGCTGCCAGCTTACGAGACCACTCGACTAAATCAGGGACCTTGTCAGGCGACCAATATTTCGCTGCAAATAAAGAACAGAAAGATATTATTGCGGAGCCAGCCTCAGGTTGAAATGAAGACAGTTCATATAAAGCACTTACGTGTGAAGTTCCATTTCTCAAGAAATAGTAGAAATTCTCCTGGAATAACATTGGTCGTTCAGATCCGAATGAACTGATTCATCCATCCATGGTCCTCATCTCCAATTATAGGGGCTTGGGTGGATCGACACTGAAGAGCAATCAGGCCCCGATAATGCAATGGCCTATACAACCTCACGAGGTGGTTGAAGGTAAATTCTATCCCAGCCTTTTTGGCAAAATATCGCATCGCTTGCACTATTCTCCAAAGAGAGGGATGAACCTGTGCCAATGTTACTTGATATCTTCGATAGAAATCTAGCACGACCTAGTCCGGGGAACCCGGCGCGAAAACATGAGTGTATACGCTCAAAAATCCCTCAACATAAGTCATGATACTCTCCTCGGGGGAAGGTACTTGGAAAATTGTGCCTTCCTTCCATCCGTATTTTTCTGATCATCTCGAGCCTCACTGATGAAATGATCCCTGACACATGCTCCCAATGGCCCAAAACATTAGGAGGTTTCCCCGGCATGATAGCCCTCCTCGAGGCAAAGCATCCTGAGCCTTGCTCTCCCAACATTAAAGGCAAGCCGTTGGCACCAACCGAATGTAGAACGCAGGAGAGACTCCCCTTCGCCCGACGATCGGGCATCGAAGCAGCGGCTATGGCGGCAAAATAAGGGGAAGAAAGCAAGGGTGTGAGCGAAGGAAGTGGAAGGACTAGCACAAAGCGCCAGGCTCTACAGGAGAGATAGCCTTGTCAAAAATAGCAAATTTGCCACTTAAGAGATAGATGAGCAAATATATAGGGGCAAAGCGACGACTGCCCGCTTACTCAAGAAAGCCAATTAATTCTGGCCGCGTTAACGTCACCCTCTCCTACGGGAAAGTACTGACGGAATCACTTCGGCTCCCACATGACTCAGAAAAACTATGGGACCTCGGGGAGACCCCCGATGTCACATACATTGGTTCAAGAGGAGACATCAATTTAACCCCGGGGCATGGCCAGTTTTAGGGCCCCGGTTTTTCCGGGAGTAGACCCCGAAGGGCAGACACCGAGAGGCAAAATCTAAAATGCAAAAGCAAAAGGGCAAGGAGCAGGGCTGACAGAGTGAAAACCTCTTTTCTACATTGTCAAAAACAAAAACGTCTTTACACTGTTCATTCCCCGGGGGGCAGTATACAAAGCAAAAGGGAGATATATAAAAAAGACTCGGAGGCTACTCTTCGTCACTATTATCTTCGCCCTTATCAGGGGGCAATCAAAAGTGCCAGTCTTTCCTCCACTGCACGGGCCTCCTAAAGATCAGGTGATAGGTCGATGCCTATGACCCTGAGTTCCTCCAGGGTCTCTCTCCTCGCCTCCGCCTTAGCATGCTCGATATCTCGAATTAGCTTCTGCTCAGCTGCCATAGATATGTCACGAGCTATTATATGTGTTGTGGCCATCCTCCTGACAAGTAGCAGCATCTTGTTCAACCTCGGCCTAGCCGCAGCCAAAGTAGCAATCTCCTTGCAAGCACCATCGAGAAGATTCTGGGATGTCGCTAATTCCCCGGCCGCTATTTCATTTTGCTCCCTCAACCCAGAGATTTCGGCATTCAATTGATTAATATGCGGGCCACTCTGCTCGACCTACGTGAGAAGGGTATGTCGATGAATATTTGAATACCGAACATATGTGAATACGGCATAAAAGTCAGGTACGAGCAAGGCAAAGTACCTAACAGCAAGATCACCCTTCTCCCGGAGCGTCGTTTCCAAAGCGGCCTGAAGTTCCCCCAGCTCTTTATCTCCCCGGGTAGAGCGAGCCTCTAAATCCCATAGCTTCGAAGTAACCTTCTTACGCTCCTTTTCGTGGTAAGAAAGCTCCCTGTGGAGCCGAAAGATGGCATGATCGTACATCTCCTTACGCTGCAACATAGCGGAAAAGTTAGAAAGACGAAGAATGATGCTCGAAGACGAAAGAAATGCACGAGAAATAACTATCACCTGCTGCATGAACTTGTCCGCCGCTTTAACGGTGCCAGGAATATCGAGATCAACTCTATCGATAATGCCATCAAAGATGTTGGCAATAAAGTCTCCCCTTTCGAGAAGAGTCCCCATTGTTGTGTCGATCATCCCGTGGCATCCCGCAGTTCCCCCAACGAAATCGGGAAGCTCGACATCAAGTCGTTCAGGTTGCCAATTTTATCCAAGAGGCAACCCACATTCATGGAAGACTATAAGCCCCGGCCCTTCAGGGCCAATACAGCGGTCCCCCTAGCGAAAGTTGCAGCAAAATCGGTTGCTCGAATCGAAGCTACATCAACATCCTCTTCAAGGATCCCCGGCCCTCGAGCCCGACCAGAGCCAGCCGTTCCAAATTCAGCAGCCTCCGACCGAGGCACCTATAAGTCTCTCACACTCGACCTCGTTCTCCTCCTTAGCGGGTTTTCCATCATAATCCTCTCATTTAGTATCAGGATTAGACTCTGAGGTCAAAGTAGTAGCCCCAGCAGCGGCTCGATGCTCGAATGACCTAGTTTTCTTTGTCGCAGGACGGACAACAGCTACCCTACTTTTTCTCTTTTTGCTCGTGTCAGGCTCTAAGGCCCCTGCTTCACCATCGGGCTCGGCCTCATCTACATATTTTTGCCAAGACTTGCACCAGCGCAGTAACCACAATACGCTTTTGCTAAGGGTTCAGAAAGGAATACAAACTACGAAGCATACACGGTAAAAGAACCTCACCGTGATTCTTGGCCACCCAGCGCTTCTTAGCCAGGTTGGTCCAAGAGCGGATACAGTATAGGAACTTCTCACTCAACCGACGGATCCATCACAACAAATCTGGGATCACCTCCGGGTGCCAAGCGGCGGATATTATGTCAAAATGAAGAGTAGTTGGAAAGCGTCTAAGGGGAAAATTGCTTACGCCAGTCGTTCCACCTCTCCGGAAGGGCATCCTCTAGGCGGGGATGACATCCGAGGTCCTTACTCAAATAAACCTGCTCATCCATCCTCGATCCTTTCCCTCGTCAATGCTCGTGAAAAAGGATTTTTTGGCCCGATGGTGGAGCCTGATTAAGCCTCGATACAATCGAGATCTGTACATCCCGATCAGATAATTGAGGGTGAAACCTCACCCTTAACCCTTTCAATGAAATGACGAAGCATCAGCACTATCCCCCAAAAAGAAGGGTAGATCTGACCAAGAGTCACTTGGTATCAATCGCAGAAGTCGAGGATAACCGGGTCAATCTCCAAGGGAGGAGACTCGACAGATTTATCAGGGCCCAAGGTGAAGGGGTAAGTGTATACGTGAAGGAAGCCAGCCTTAAAGTCAGTTATATTATTATTGGGGTTGGGAATCTGCACCTCCACTGCCTTGCTTCATCGGCAGTCCTTCCTCACCTTGCTAATGTCGGTCATGATGGTAACATATCGGGACATGTGCTCGCACCGGGTTGGCATAGATGAAGTAGCATCGACATCAAAATCCTCTGACGTGTAGAGATTAGGTAGAGTACATTGTTCCAGAGAGGGAATCACTCTTTTTTCTTCCTCAGATGATAGGGAGGACGATGTAGTGTCGCCCCATCGGGGAACCGTCCTACAGGTCCTAGCCATGTCAATGGTAAAAATCCTTCTGTGAAAAGATGAAAGATTGACAAAATACAAAAATTCTAACTCATGGTCTTGTAAGTGAGGTGAAAGTAGGAAGTATCTAGCAACCGATGCATTTATAGGAATCGTTGAGGGAGCGAAAAGGACGAGCCAATGGCAGTTCGTGGGTTCCTTAATAACTCCATCTAACGGCGGCCTTACACAGCTCTCTAGGGTATGGCATTTGATGCTCTTAGATGGCGGACGTCACGACAATGATGACCTCAAGACGATGGTTCAAAATCCTTTCCTATTATTTCATTCTAGGAAATGCGGAGACTATCTGTATGCGGTGAAATTAGAGGACTTAATTTATCGCTATCAAGCCATCTCAGAAGAATGCCTTAAGACCCCGAGGGTGTGGAGCCACGACCGAGTCCCCTCCCTCAGGGCTCGTCGAGGCTCGACTCAAATAAGACAGAGGTCGAGGCCAGAATAGAAGGAGAAGTTCCCAAGGCACACGACTAAGTCTGACAAAGCCTCCTTATCCAGAGCCTATGCCGAAGCATCACGTCTAGCCGTCCCTTCTCTATACTTCACAAATAGCGCATGTTGTACTATAGCGGGGTTCCCCTTCTATATAAAGGAAACCCACACTACTTTGTAAGGATATGATGTTGCTCCAACTATTCTCCACAAGATCAATAATATCTCTCTCTCTCTCTCTCTCTTTTCTCTAACTTACTCGCTCAAAGCTACCCTTGTCATTTATTATTTTCTTACTTGTTCTTCATTTATTGTTTGGTATTGCCCATAAAGAGCCTTGTTTGATTATACTTTAACTGTCGCCCCATTCCCAACTACCCTTGATAGCTCGAGATCGAGCCATATATTAGCGTCCTCCATCGACTGGTCTGAAGCTAGGGCAGCAAGCCCTTCGGTTCGATTATTGCCCTATTTTAACTTGTATTTTATCGTCAAACTTCATATTCTTAGCACCATTTATTCTCACAACTAGCATAAAATAGATCACGTATTTTTAAAATCTCATTTACAAATTTAATTGTCATTACCATTTTCACAGTAAATAGAAATGCATTTACTAAAGAGAACTTTGTTACAACCCAAGGGGACTAGAGTAGGATTCACATTGAATCCAAACCAGTATAAAATTTCGATGTCTTGAATTCCTGCACTTACTTTCTGTGTTTTATATTCTGCTACTATAACTATTAGGTAATTATATCTAGTCGACTAATTGGTAAATCAGTCAACTAATAGAGTTTAAATTTAAAAATACACAATTCACCCCCCCCCCCGTACTTTCAAACGTCTCCAAGCCGCATTATTTTAGTTGTAGCCTTTTTGCAATAATCCTTAGTATAGACGTATCCTTCAGTGTGTCTCCTGGACTTGTTTCCCGACAATATTCCGAACTTGTTCGAAATGTTAGTCCCCGAGTGTGATGGCCTTGGCCCGTTATATAGGGGGTGCCTCTTTGAGGTCTTATTATTTCGAACTCAGGTAGCTCGAGTAAATAGTCCTCCAGTGTTCGAGACATGCTTGCACTCGGGTTAAGATAGCCCTTGGTCTTTTATGATCGAGTGAGGATTTGCTCGAACTCGAAGTAAAGTTAGACCTTAGGATTCATAGATAGAACTCGAGAGTTTGATCGAACTCGGGCTAAGGTAGACTTTGGGATTTTGCATTTGCCACGGATTTGGAATGTCTCCGATCCGTGTTAGTTTGGCCATACTTTGAAGTTGAGCCCTCTTTACCACTGCTCTACAACTTCTGTTAGTTCGAAGCTTGACCTTTGGGCTAATCTTCCGTATCACTTCGAGCTTGCCCGAAGTGTCAGTCCCTGAGTGGGATAGTCGTGGCCCGTAAAATCGAGGATTGCCTTTAAGGTCTTATGATCTTGAAATTTTAGCAGTTTAATTGTGTTCGCTTTTGGGACAGCAGCCCTCAAGCATGAGTCAGTTGTTCGAATTTCGTCGTGGTCGGCCCTTAAGCCTGTTTACACAACAGATAAAGAGTATAAAATATGAAAATTTTATAAAGGCAGTGGATATCGACAAGGAAAAGTACTTCTCTTGATAGATGATTGTACATGCGCGCATGCTTGGTGTCTAGGGGTCGATTAACCTATACGGGCATGGTTCATCTGACCGTTTGGCCCTTACAACACTTTCCTATCGAGGCCCGCTATCATGAAGTGATTTCCTTGTTGGAGAGCAGAAGTTCAAAGGTAATGCCCTCCAGTATTCGAGGCCTACTGTGGGAAACCTCGGATACTATTGAATTGCTTTTAGTTCGCACGAACGACGGTTGCCTCATTAAGAACCTCGTCGGAAAGACCCACTTGGGACAAAAACCGGTCTAAAGAAAAAAAAGTGCAACACATGCTTCAAGACCTAGAGCTTTGTGTCGATACTTATCGATAGCCTGCAAGTGTTAGTCAAAAAAATAAAAAAGATTGGACTGGGGTCTTACCTTTATTCGAACTTGGGACACTTAACATGATCTTCCTCGGCACAAGCCCCAGTGATTTTGACCTCGATCATTTCTCCTTTTATTTCATGTGAAGCTTTGCCTGGAATCGTTGCATCTATAGTCTCCATTGTACGATTGATATCGATATATATTCAACCTCAGCTCTCGATCAATATCCCTTTTGATCATATCCATGATCCTACTAGGATAAACGAAACCCGAAAGAGTCCCTAGGTAATATTCTTTGAACCTAATCTTCAACTAATACCGATTATGTACGTCGACCCCAATGATAGCCGGGTATTCAATTAAACTTTGCTTCAACTGTTGTGCCGCTATGGAACTCCGACTGTTGAGACCTTGAGTGAAAGCTTGAATAGCCCAGTCATAGATGACCGAAGGCAAATCTATTCTCTCCGCTCGGAATCGAGATACGAATTCCCTGAGCATTTTGTTATTTTTCTGCCTTATCTTGAAAAGGTTTGAGTTTCTTGTTGCAATTTTAATGGCTCCGATGTGTGCCTTACATAAGAATCTGCAAGCATAGAAAAAGAATTAATAGAATTAGGGGTTAAATTATGATACCATATTAAGGCACCCTTTGATAGAGTCTCCCCGAACTTCTTCAGCAGTACAGACTCAATTACGTCGTCTTCCAAGTTGTTTCCCTTTACAGTGCATGTGTAAGAAGTATCGTGTGCGTTTGGGTTAGAGGTTCTGTTGTATTTAGATATATTGGGCATATAGAACGTTTTTGGGATGGGCTTCATAGCCGCACGGAAGGGAACAGCCTTTGTACGAATTTCTTGGCATCCAATCCCTTCGAGATCGGGGATGCCCCTGATATTTGATCACCACAGAAGTTATAAGTCTCCACCTTCTTGTCATTGTCCTCGATCCTTTTCCCCGGACTCTATCCTCTTGGTGAGCTCTTCGAGAATTATCATAATGGTGGGGTCAGTCCCCGAGTCATTTTCATGTTCAGCTACACTGAGAGTTTTATTTTGGCTTTGAAGTTGAGCAATGGCGATCTGTTGAGCTTGCAGCATCTCGAATATCACTTGGAGGTTGATTCCCCCATCACCCACTTCTTGTGTTCCTTGGCCAGTAGGTCGGGCTTCCCTACGTATACTCCCTCCAGGGTCTATGCCTAAATCCGTGTTTAGAGCAATATGTGAACTTACATCAACCGGTTCCATATTTGGCACTTCCCTAGGGTTTGTCGGTGGTACATCGACCCCTATATTGTAGTTTTCACCAAGACCTTCGTTGTCATGAACATGTGCGTTTTGTGAGCTAGACATGTTTCAACCTAAGAATCGAAAAATCTTGGCAAGAAAAAGTGTAAAAACGGCGTGTGTAATGAGAATCAGTAAAGAAACAATCACTATTATTTTTAGCCCCACGGTGGTTGCCAAACTGTTTACCTCAAAAACACGAGTAATAATTAAATTTGATTTGTAGTTTTAAAGATACGTGATTAGATTTAATACCAATTAATAATCAATAAATATGAAGTAGAAATGAAAGAAATAAGTGAATCAAACCAATATAACTCAGTAGCAGTGACCTCGAGCTTAGTGACCTCGAGGTGGGTTTAGAACAATAAGAATAATTAATCAAGAAAAGTAAAGTAGAGCTAGAGGGAAATTCTATTAAACAGTAGGAAAATAGTAGAGAGTATATTCTTTTCTCAATGATTAGATAGATGTTACAATGATTGGGGTCCTCTTTTTATAATAGGGGAACCCTAAATGAGGCATAATTTTATTTATAATAAAGAATATTCTTAATACAGCTGTCTAACCGTCTAGTACGGTCGCTCAACTGTTATATTCGGCTTAATTATCTGATTTTAGTACATTTTGAACCTTTGTTCAAATTTTAACTTTAACCACTTTTATTCATTTTTTAGAGAAAATTACAACGTTATTAAAACACGTCTCGAACCACGTCACATAAATGCACCCGTGGTTTTTGACATATTTTAACATCGATGAGATTTGGATTTGGGTCACATAAATGTGCATCCAAGTTTAGGAAAGTAAATTATTAAAATACGCGCCTAAAGCAACTACGCGTTTGCACTTTGCGAGGGCCACGGAAATTTACTAAATGGCACGCTTCGAATTCTAAGGTTGAGAGGAAGTTCAGACTAAGTGTTTGAGGTCCATAACTATTTTGCGTTGTCTAATATGGCTCGCCTCTATAATTAAAGAAAAAACTCAGTTATTTAAACAAAAGACGGGCAATACCATGGTGCAAGCTAACGAAATACATTTTTGGAGGAAAAGTTACTGGTTTGAAGTTAAAAGGTTGGGCCCCTCGTGAGGCCCAATAACCTATACATGCAGTGCCTTTTGAATTACACATTACCAACAGTCCAGACTAGGGTCCCTGAGGGAACCCAAATTGAAGCGAGACGGTCCTAACAAGCAGCGGGGTTTCTAGTTTCGAACTCACACATCAACAGAAAGAAGCCGATTTTTACACTTAACTCTAGAACCCGCGTTACTTTGCCTCAGAAAATGGGAATGGGGGCTTTGAACTTAGACAATCAGCAAAATATATTCCAATCTCTAAAAAAAATGTAGTGAGAAATGGACTAAAACCTCAAGGCCCAATAAAAATAAAGCCTGAAAGGGCATGTCCAAAGGCCTGGACTCGACATCGAGTCCTTAACATCACAGATGGCCCTCTTGCATTTAATAATAATCAACAGCCTTCATAACACTAACATTAATCACTTTGAGATAACAATTAAACTCATGCTCCCACTAATTTTTAAAAGCTAATGCATGCCCTTTATGCTACCAGCTATTCAGCAAATTTGAATTAATATGAACAGGATCCAAAAGTGAGTAAAATCCCTGAGGCCAATATACAAACTTACTGAGATCTTAATAGCTGACCACAAATCCTCAACCCAAAAGCATGACTCTATCATTACGACATACTAATAGACATATAAAGGCTAAAATGACATACAACTCTAAACTGCTAACAGATGCATTACTTAAAAAAGAAGGAAATAAAACATCAAAAGCTTAAAATAGTTTTTGCATTCAATTCAGTTTTCACTACAAAAAAATGCATGCGTACAGCCATTTGCCATCCATAGTTTATGAAATACTTGGAAAATGAGAAGAAACAAAGCAAGGGTGATCAGAGTTCGAGCAGCAGTAGAAATAAAACAGAAATCAGCCTCAAATCCAATATAATAGTAACTAAAACCAAGCAGCTTCTAACCCCAGCTTCTAACAGACTTGAATTTGATTTATGAATCCCAAACTCGAATTGAAAGAAAACTCCAAACACCAAGTTCAGCTCGAAATCAGTATTAAAAACACCCAACTAAACCATCTTTAACCCCAAATGAATCATAAACGACTTCAAAAATAGAAATCTCCAAGATCAGATCAAAGATAAATAGAACAATATTTCATTGAAGTTTTCAGTCATTTTTGATGTGTTTTTCTTTATTTTTCTATTTAATCCTCGATGCAACAGTAATTTGTGCAGTTTTCTATGTTTTCTGGATTTTCAGCTCTCTCCTCTTGAAAGGCAAATTAATGTGCCTTTATATGCAAGCAAAGTATGGCAGATATTTGGTTCTGATTTTGCACTTTAGCCTTCTTGCAATTTTCCTTTTTGCCTAGATATCCTCTAGTTATTGACTTTCTACCCAAGTTAACTAACCAAAATCCTGAAATTGGCTAGAAATCCTTAATAGAACATTCCTATTTCAGTTATGAAAAGATTCTCTAATCTAGACTATCCAAACTACCCCTCGACCCCTAGTTATTTACCCTTGCAAACCAATCTGGGTCAAGGATCAATTTTGACCCAAATGAATCAGGATAAACCCAAAAACCCAGCCCTCAGTACCAGAAATCTACTTGGCCCAACTAGCAACCATCTAATTAACAAGTTGTAAACATCAAATAACACAGGACAATTAAAACTATGGCCTAAATGTTCTACTGATTAAAAGTCATCCAACTAACAATTTAAAACAAAACTGACTTTACAAACTATCTATACTAATTAATAAAACAACTCACAGTTAATCATGCATGAACCACTAAACTATGGAACAAATAAAAATGATTCAAGAAAAGAGGAAGAAACAGAAGACAGAGAAACAAATGAAAAGAAAGATTAAACCGAAGAAAGAAAGAAATACCTAAAAGAACAAATTTGGGGAATGTAAAAGGGAGCCTGGACCTTCAACTCTTCGGATTTTCGTCCAAATATGATATTAATCATGTATTCTTATAAAGAACACACGAATAAAGTCATTTTGGACCTAAATCTTCCACATAACCCAATTTGGGATAATTTTGGATTCTAGGGTTCACTTCGATCTAAGATTCGAGAAGCTTGGGTAAGATTTGAGGGAAACTGATTTGGGATTTGGGAAGAGGGGGTCGTGATGGTTCTATGGTATTATTTTGGTGGGGTTTGGGGGTGGTGCCGCCGGGTTTCAGGTGGGGGAAAGGGGCCGCGGGTGTTAGGGTTTCAGAGAATTGGGTCTCTAAAAGAGACGAAGAAGGGGGGTAGGGGTCTTCGAACCGTTTTAAATCCTGAGATCGTCACTTATGAGCCATTAGATTTACTAACCTCGATGGCTCAGATCCAATCGGCCTGAAATGATGTCGTTTTGTTGTGAAGGTGAATTGGACCGGGTAATGGGGTACATTTGGGCCTGGCCTGCTTGGGCTATTGGGAGAGATACGTTTGGGCTGGGGAAATTAATTCAATGAGGCCCAAAAATCCGGCTCCCTCATTTCCCACTTTTTTCATTTTCTTTTACCTTCTCAAACTAAAATTAAAACCTACATTAATTACTAAAACCTAATTAACCCTAAAAAACTAATTAAACCTATATGATAATTATCACAAAATAAATTTAAAAGAAACAGTACTCAAAATCAAAGTCAAAAATTAAAAATGCAAATTAAACTATTTTGTGATTTTGCTTTTATGAAACAACTTAATTACTAAATAATTCTTAAAATGCAAAGTTAAATCCTAAATGCAAAAATACAATATATTTTTTTATATTTTTATGAATTAAAATGCATAGACAAAAATGCAAACAATTCACAGAAAATATCACAAAAATCCACAAAATTGCAAACCCTGAAAGAAGCTATTTTGTTTTGAATTTCTGGGAGTAATTCATATAGGGCAAAAATCACGTGCTCACAGCTGCCCCTCTTTGCTCGGAAACATGAAAAGTTTTCGTGCAAAGATAAGTGACCGGATACGAGCGATTTTTGCCCGTTTGAATACTCCGTGGGAAGCATTTTTTGAAAGAGTTAACCGCACCCTGCTTCTGGGGTTGCCTACATTTCCTTGGCTAAAAAAGAAATCAGGTCAGTGTAGTTCGGGAAGGTCTGGTAGCTGGGACTACCATGAAGTTGTGATTTCACTTTTGTTGTTGTTGCTGATGCTGCTGCTGCTTACTGAACCCCCTTATCTCACCATGTCACAATAAAAAAGAAGCTAGACTAAACTATGATCTATGAATTACAAGAGTCCTATCTATGTCTTCAAACTTGATCTTGTAGTTCTTGTTGCCTTGTTGACTTGTATTCTCCCGGCAACATCCTTTTGTTGCTGCCTTAAATTGTGATCTGCGATGTTTTTCCCTTTCTCCAGGTGGCTGCCTAACTGCTGACTACACTTTGAGATGTTTTCCTTTCCCCGGGTGATGCTTGACTGCTGAACTTGAATATATTGCTGACTTGAAATGTGTTCCTCTATTCTTCAGGCGGGCTCCTGATTTCAACAAAAATAGACAAAACAAAGAAAATTTTCTGCCCCAGTTTGGTGGCTGGGTGCATATGTGGTTGTAAACTAAATCATGTTGCCAAATATCAGTAAACACTTGAAAAATAAAACTTGAATTATACTCCCTTGTTCTCCAGGCGGGCTCGACCCCTAAACTTGAAATGTATACCTCTATTCTCCAGGCGGGCTCCTGACTACTAAAACTTGAAATGTATACCTCTGTTCTCCAGGCAGGCTCCTGACTGCTAAAACTTGAATGTATTCCTCTGTTTTCCAGGCGGGCTCCTGACTTCAACAAAACAGATACAACAAAGAAAATCTCTTGCCCCCGTTTGGTGGCTGGGCATCATACTACCAGATATTATTAAGAATTTGAAAACTAAAACTTGAATTGTAATACCTATGTTCTTCAGGCGGGCTCCTGACTGCTAAAACTTGAAATGTATACCTCTATTCTCCAGGCGGGCTCCTGACTGCTGACTTGAAAGGTATCCCTCTATTCTTCAGGCGGGGCTCCTGACTGCTAAAACTTGAAATGTATTCCTCTGTTCTTCAGGCGGGCTCCTGACTGCTAAACTTGAAATGTAGACCTCTGTTCTCCAGGCGGGCTCCTGACTGCTAAAACTTGAAATGTATACCTCTGTTCTCAAGGCGGGCTCCTGACTTTTAAAACTTGAATTACTTCTCCTTGTTCTCCAAGTGGGTACCTGATTTCAACAAAAATAGACAAAAACAAAGAAAATTTTCTGCCCCAAATTGGTAGCTGGGCGCATATGTGAGTGTTAAACTGAATCATATTACCAAATATTACTAAGAATTTGAAAGCTATGTCCCATTAATAGTGGGGTCCTGACAACTCGACCATTATAAGTCTAAGTTATGTCTTCTAAAGATGTGACTTCCGCTAAATCTTGTTGTCTAAGAGGGTCTTAAACTACTCCTCATTATCCAAGAGGGTCCTGACAACTTCTAGTTAAAAGATAGTTTTAACCTAAGTTATATCTACTGAAGGTACGACTTCCACTATATCTTGTTATCTAAACGGACCTTAAAACTACGTCCCATTATCCAGGAGGGTCCTGAAAACTCCTAATTGAATCCTATCTTAAACATGCAAACTTTGAAACCAACTTATATTCCTTTATGTTAAACTATGCTATTCATGAACGTTTTGAAATTTAACTAAGCCCCATTTTCCAAGAGGGTCCTAAGAACTTACCGTCAAACTTGTCCGGTGCTTGCCTTTCCTTGCGGTGGGGTTCTCCAAAACAAATGAAATTTCTGCCCCTAATTCAATAAAAGAAAAATCTTATCAGTTTAAAATGTGTTGGTTGGTTTGTGTTCTTGAACTTTGAGGGATGTTGCTCCTTCACTTCCCATGATTACTGATTTCCACTCGAAGACTTTGCTTGTTTATGGACTAACCCCTTTCTCTGTCGTCCTCATCACATAGAATACCTTTTCTCTGTTCAGACCCAATATCCTCTATTTGTTGCATTGCATGAACTGTCACCTCCCCAACCTTTGTGTCTCACATAAATCCCACAGCACGTCCATTGCCCCCACTCCGTGTATATGTTATTCTTTCTTGGCTTAAACACTAGCCTCATCCTTGAGGTTTGTTGCTCCTTTACTTATCATGATAACTTATTTCCATTCGAAGACCTTGCTCATTCCTTGACTAACCACTTCCTTAACACCGAATATACCTCTTTTCTGTTCAAACCCCATATCTTCTACTTGTTGCGTTGCTCCTGAACTGACATTTACTAACCTTTTTGTTTTGCATGAACCCCAAAGCACGTCAATTGCCACCCCTCATTGCGTATGTTGTTCTTTTTAAACCACTGGTCCTAGCCTCGAGGTCTACGGTTCCCTCATTTGCCATGATAGCTTTGATTTCTATTTGGAAGGTCCTGCTCGTCACTGGTTTGCCATTTTCTTTGTCACTCTTATCACAGAGAATACCTTTGATCCGTTTATCCTAAACCTCCATTTGTTGCACTATTCATGAATTGATATATACCAAGCCTTTATATTTCACAAGAATCCCAAAGCATGATTGTTACCATCTCAGTGTGCTTGTTGTGCTTTCCTAACTTATGAAGCTTTGATGTACTAACCAGATCCCGTTTTGTGCAATTGGAAAGCTGGTGGCAAATTTTGAAGTCATTTCTCACTTGTTCTGACCAAACTGACTGAGGAAGAGGAAGTAAACAAGACAAAAGGAACAGAGTGGAGGACGAAGGAAAAAGATGATTCCTAACAAGAAGGCTACAAAGTAGAAACCTATCAGATGTGTATACCAACTCTAATGAGCATGACATGCACCTGCGACCTGTTCTGTTAAGCAAATCTGATGTCAGCTCTTATCGTACCTTTTTGCCGTGAAACTAGGCTTCAATGCTCCCCTTATCCAATCTGATTCACAATCCTTATTCGACTTGTAGTGCTCGAAGGGTTTTTACCATCAAGCCTCTCTCATTTTGTTCTTTCTCTCAACTTACAGCCGCCTCAAGGTGCCCGTGAAGGTTTTCACCAATGAGACTCTCTCATTTTTTTTATTTCTCTCAACTTTCGTCGCCCTACGGTGCCCGTGAGAATTTTCACCAATAAGACTTCCTCATTTTCATTATCTTTCCTGCTTGGACCGGAGTGTTGCCCCCGATATGACTCACCTCTATTTGCTCGTCTTGGCATCTCTCGAAGACTAATCGGAAGGTCTTTCTTTGGAGCGTAATGTGGGCTTTTGGAAAGGGTTAGAAAGAAAGGGTATTAAAAGGCTCAAAACAATTCAAATGGGTTCAAAATTACAACTTTTGGAATCAAATCTCTTGCACAACCCTTGCCCCAGTTTCTTTGCTTGGGGACTTTTTGATTTTTATTTTGATGGGACCGAACCGTGAGGCTGCCTACGTATCCTCAAAAGGAATCAGGTCGAACATAGTTCATGTGATAAAAATTACTTTGTTGTTGTGACTTTTTTTCTCTTTTCTTCCATCTTCTCTTCTTCTTTTCTTTTTCTTTTCTTTTTCTTTTCTTTTTCTTTTCTTTTTCTTTTCTTTTTTTTTCATTTTCTTCTCTCTCTCTTTTCATTGTTTTCCTTCTCTTTTTCCTTCACTTACTTTCCATCCTTGTGTTTACGAATTCTGTCATTGATTCCAAAAGAGGGGTATGAAAGAAAATAAATGAGGCTCAAAGGGGTAACAAAGGATAAAGTGTTTAGATAGCAGAACAAAATGCCTTCGTCATTCCAATTTTCAAAACATGCAAAGTACAAACAACACAATTAAACAAACCAAGGAAAACATTTGTAATATCTTGATTCTACCAGACTTGATAACCATATCCGCACATTTGCCTTCTACATCTGTTAAATACAAAGCACCATTAGACAACACTCTCACTTTCCTTACCATGAACGGCCCCAGACAATTGGGCAAACTTGCCTTTGGCTTCAACCTGATGCGGTATGATTCATTTCAATAAGGTTTCTCTGTGTTCTATCTGCCCTAGTTTCACATGGTTCGGGCTTCGAATAATCTCAAAGTGTCCAAATCTGTACTTATTTACCTCAAATGTCCCTATCATCCTCCAAATTGTTTCAATGCCTCATGACTAAACTAACTTTTGAGCTCAGGCTGAAAATTACGGATGCATGTCATGTCACTAGATCCAGCATGAAAAGAACTATAAAAAGAGGAGAGAACTAAACAAAAGAAAATGATTAGAAATAACAGAAATCAGGAAATTGCATTAGACAGACGGTAAAACGGTTCGAACAACAAGACAAGCAAAACAAACTGGGGTACAACCCTAAAAAAAACCTAGACAACATTAAACGAGCTACTACGACTAGACAAACAAGGCAAAATGAAAGGATAGAAGGGTTTGAGTCACAAGACAATATCTGGATTACAACCCTGAAATAACCCGGTCAACATAAATGACAACAAACTAAGCCACCAAAGCTCCTCTCCGGCTGACCAAGAAATGGAGCGCCTTTCCAATTACCAAGCATGGTATCTTAGCCACTGAATTCTACATCAACAATACCAGGAACTTTACAAGTCTTCATCACATTGTCCTTAAAATGTTGCTTTTAGGTTCCTTTTGCCGGCTCGTTCTTAAGATCAACCTCTGATAGTGCTGAAAGCTTGGTAGCCCTTGGACCTCCGAGGCTCTCAGAAGAATTCTCACATTATCTTTCAAAATAATCATGCTCACCATATACGTCTCATTATGCACAGGTGATGGACTTTGGCTAGTGTTTGCTACATCCGGATTTTGCACGACAATGTCGCCTGCATCAAAAAGCTTCTGAATTGATTTCTTCAGATTACAGCACTTCTCTATTTCATGCCCCTGGGCATCTGAGCAATATGCGCACCTTTGAGAAAAATCAAACTTCTTTGACAGAAGGTTTGGCATTTTTACCTGAATCGGCTTCAACATGTCCAATTGCTTCAACCTTTGGAACAAACTGGCATATGATTCTCCAATAGGGGTGAAAGCCTTTTCTTTTTCAGCATCATCTCATTCTTAAACGCTTGATTGGGCCGGAAACCTAATCCAGGAGGTCTTCAGTATGCTCGTGGGGGTGGATAGGCATTCTGTGGAGTTGGGTATGGGGAAAGTGATGTACGATTTTAGGAGTTCTGTAGAGAGAAGTAGCATTGGGGAGGATCATCTGGTACACAAGGATATCCACGGGGATGATGTCGAAGCTGGAAGTGTCGATCAGGAAAGCCCATCGGATCATCTTTTCGGTTTCTCTTTCTTTTACCCAAGCTTACTAGGATGTTCTGAATGTCTTTCAAACAACTCATTATTTTTCTAGACTTGATTCCTTCTTCTACGAACTCCCCCATTTTTAACACATCATTGAAAGGCTTTCCCAAGGACGGGATCAAATGACTGAAGTAGGTGGGCCCCTGGGCTTGTAGGAAAAGCTCAACTATTTCTTCTTCACCAATCGGGGAACTGACTCGAGCAGCTTGCTCCCTCCATCTGAGCCCAAACTCCCTAAAGCTTTCCCCCGGCTTCTTTTCCATTTTAGATAGGGAGCAGCGATCTGGGGTGAACCTGATTTGTATTGAAAGCGTAGCACAAAATCTTAAGCCAGGTCACCCAATGTATGCCACCTACCAACATCTTGACGAGTATGCCAGTCCAAAGCCACCCCAGTTAGGCTCTTACTGAAATATGCCATCATCAAGTCATCTTTCTCTCCAACAATTCTCATTTCATTGCAATAGACCCTCAGGTGGGCTACCGGATCTCCACACCCATCATACAAGTTAAATTTTGGCACTTTGAACCTCGCGGGCAGGCAAGCGCCGGGGGACACACACAACTCTTTGTAAGACATGTTACCCTGGTCTCCCATTCCTTGCTTGTTCTTTAAGGACTGTTATACGCCTTTCAGCCTCTGGAGTATCCCATCTCGCCCTTCTCTTCCTGTGAACTTTTTATTTTCAACATGAAGCTCGTCCCGAAGGCTCTGTTTGTATGAGAAAGGAATCTTTTGGGCAACCTGTGAGGGGTAATTATGGGTATCATGAGCTTGGAGATAAGCGGGCGGATCTGGAGAGTATGGAGGATCATCTGGCATTGTGTCTGGAGCTTGTATAAGGGTAGCATCTAGGAAGCTAGGTGGTGGCGGGGGTGGTGCCTTCCCAGTCATCCAGGCCAGATACATGTCCGCCATGTGTTATCTCAACATTTTTACCTCTTCAATTAACCCATTGTCCTGTTCAACCAATTGCTTTCGGGCCCCGGTATCAACCAACCCATTTTTGTTGTTGTCTACCATTGTCTTTTGACTTTATGTTGTAAAAAGGAGTTATCACTTTAAAGCCACAAACCAACCACCCCTCTGCTATGAGCACAACAAAATGATGACATCACGTTAGTGTTAGGACATTTAATATAAGATAATCTCACTTTATGTGCAATGCACCTAGCCATAGTTATCGGTTCTAAAATGACTTCGAGGGTATAAAGGTCAGTTGGCATCATCCCAATTTGTTCGTTTCAACCTCTCTTTTATTTTCTTTTCTAGCACTTGCTTGCTTGTTTTTCTTTCTCTTTTCCCCTCTAATTATCAATCTTTTCTTCCCTCTCATTTTTCACACCCCATGACTTCACCTCTTTTTTTCTTTCTTTTTGTTTTTTATTCCTTTTTTTCTTTTTTTCTTTTAATAATAAAAAAATAATTCAATCGAACCCTACATAGATTACCTACGTATCATGACCCCGCATAAATCAGATCTATGCATAGTTTTGAAAGATCGAGAATAAAGTAAATAAACTGATATTCTCTTTTTCTTTTTTTCATTTTTTCATTTTTTTCTTGTTTTCTTTTTTTTTTTACCTCAATGACTACTATGACGAGATAAGGGAAGTAAAAGAAACAAATCTCTCTTCTTTTTTTTGAATTTTCTAGACTCAATGATCTATAATCTATTTTGAACTCAAGCTTAACGGGCATATATATTTTTTCTTTTTCTTTTTGAAACAAACACTATATGGGAAATTATTAAGGAAAAACCCTAGAAGAGAAAAAATATTTTTTGACTCTTTTGTTTTTAGGAAGAAAATCTAAAGAATAAATCACAGAAAAATATTTTAAATTTTCATTTGATATCCTGATGCAAGATTTCGAAACAACCAATGAAAAAGATAAAACAAAATATTTTTGGATTTCAATTTGATTGCCTAAAGGAAGAAACTATTAACAAAAAATAAAGTATGCTCTTTTTCTTCTATGTACAATATTCTAAAATCTAATGAAAATAAATTTTTTTTTATTTTTCCATTAATTATCCAAAGAAGAACCTCAAAAATAAAATCTTTTTGGATTTTTGGAATTAATATCTTAAAAGAAAACTCTTAAAGAGGTACTAAAAGGAAATTCTCTTCTCTCTTTTTCATATTTTTTTTTTTTGGTCTTAATGTACTAAAAGAAAATATAAAAGCAAATTTATTTTGAGTTCTAAATATCAATAAAACCACCTCAAACTTTCTTTTCTATTCTTTTTCTTGATTTCTAGGAGTAGTATTTCTAAAGAAAATTCCAACGAAAATATAAAAACATAAAAAATCTTTTTTGAATTTTGAGTTATACCACACCTTTTTAAATACAAAATAAAAAGTGCAATAATAAAAAACTTGACATTACTGTACAAAACTAGAAAGTAAAAGACGACATAAAAAACATACTTAAAATAAAATAAAAATAAATCTCCTTAAGCAACTCCTAAATGCAGTGGCCCTGGGGTATCTGTCATGCTCAAACTCCGGTAAGTGAATCCACACCTGTACGAGAAAACTTAAACCAACACTATATGAGACGACAACATTCCCTACTAGACACATGCAAGACATGATTGAGGCTATTTTTGCAAAATGACTTATTTGGCCAAAAGGTGGCTAGAAGTGCAAAATTTGGCTAAGACCCCGCAAAGCCAAGAACCTATAATTTACTAGGAAGACCGGACCCTATGTGGGTTGCCTACGTATCATGCCCCGAAAGACGAGAATCAAGTATGCGTAGTTCGGGCAGATTGGATATGAGCGAAAATAAAAATAAAGAAAACAACTAATTTAGAGAAAACATGCTCTCTTTTTTTTTTGTCTTTTCCTTAAAAATGATGAAACATGCAAACTCTTATTTTTGGATTTTTTTTTTCCTTTTTTTTGACTTGATTTTTTGAAAAATGATAAAAAGTGCAAAAGCTTTTTGAATTTTTCATGTATATTTTTTTTGTCTTTTTCTTAATAAAAACGTAACAGAAAACATAATTGGGCCCTACTTGCTTTTTTTTTTTTTTGGCAATCCGCTTGGCAAGCGCCTAGGGCTAATTTTCATTAACAATAAAAGTCAAACATACAATAATAACAAATAACTTGTGTAGGTCTTACGCTATGAATGAAATAAAACTTGATAGGTACAAAGAACCTATTACCAGTGTTGAGCTTAGAGCTCAACATTAGTATCACAAATTGAGTTCTAATCTTTTTACGTAACTTTTGTTTAAAAGGTAGCCATAGATTGTAAATGAAGAGAATTGTGCTATAGTTGTTGATATGTCGCTCCTTTCGTTGATCTTGTGTGATTAAGACTATCCTAAAGCACACTAACATAATCTGAGTAGCCGCTGCACAATCCTTCATATGTTCTCATTTGTGACTTCGAGTGTGCTCGACCTCTTCTTTGTTGTTGTGAATTTGTATGACATCCTTTCGTGTAAGAAACAGCATGTCGTTGTAACACGATCACACTTGTGCTTTTGTTTTCCCCTTTCTTGTTCCTGATGTAGATTTATGCCTGTGTGTTTTCCATTTTCATTCCATAAAGTGACAAGTTTTGTGGTACACCATGGCGCATGCGTATGTGCATATCATTAGAACCAAAGATCCTTTTTCAAATTTCCCATCTAGAATGTCTGAAATTTATCACCCGGCGTGCGCATTTGTTTAAGCTAAAACGCATGCCTTGTCGAAATTGCATGCCTGCCCAATTTCCATGTATTCCATCTGCCATCTACTCGATCAAACCAGGTCACGCGTGACCAAATACGCATGGTCTGGTTTTTAAGTGCAACAGGCGCGCACCTAGCTGTTGGAGAATCTTGTGTGATTTTAAAATTCAAGAAGCATGCACTCTCCAATTGTGTGTCCGCAAGGGTCCAGCTTTTCTCAAAATCACGCGAATGCGCATGCCAAGCATGTCCCTTGGTCCATTTCCAAAACATGCATGTATCAACCACACACATGCCTATTGAGTCCATGTGTAAAGTCGAAGAAAATGCTTAACGTTAAGCATGCGGTCACAGTGGCCATTGTATAGTATGATGGACGCTTCAATGCGTAACTTCCATCGATACCATGCGTGCATTCCAGCCCCCCTCGAGTACTCTCCAGCTCCTCGAAATTGAGATACCATGCCAAGAAGTCCAGGCGTGACTATGGCCCTCATGAGGCGTGCCTTTTATTAAAAATATGTCTTCCATGTGTACCTTCATGCGCTACCCTTCCTTTTCCAGCATGTTCTTTGTAGAACGTTATTAGCGCTTGGAAAATTTCCAGCTTTTCTCGAAAACATATAGCCTTTTCCAGCGTTCCTCCAGGCGAGCAAAATGTGGTGCTTGCCTTTGTCATTCCTTGTTTTTTGACATTCCCAAGTCATGGTCCACAACTCTCTTTTTTGGTAAACAAAAACTTTCCCAAGTCTTGGCCCACAGCTGCTGCAAATCGTTTGAATTCCCATGTGCTGCCCCTTTCTTTAATATTATAGAAACCTACACCCAAAGTAAAGCAAAAGCCAATAAAAAGTTTGTGCTGTCCACCAATATTTGTAGTGCTATATTTCAAAACCTGTTGCAGCCCACTTCTATTCTCTTTTTCAAATAAGACCAAGCTTGCAGAGAGGTGTGTTTTAGCGACCAAAATTCCCATGACTTCCATTTTTAATAATCCAAAAAGCATGCTTCTAAGGTGGACTAACTTTATTGGCATTTTTTTCCACGCCTGTTTCCTTTTTGCATCTTCCTAGTATTCTACCTCATTCTTTATTAAATCAAAATTCAATCCTGCAGACCTTCTCAAATAGCTCCCCATAGCAATGTCACGCTCACATCCAAGCGTGCAATGTAAACAACAATCAAGACCTTCACGTGCCCACTCCCATGTGACATTGTGCTCACTTATTGCCTTAGCTTTTAGACATAACAAAGGTTGTTTCCAGTAGTGCTGTTTAGGATTTCCACTCCTTACTTCTTCTTTCTCCTGTTCTTGTTGCTTATCTAGTTTTCGAAAATGCCCTTTCTCTTCTTGATTTCCTTCATGAGATGGTGGCTTATGAGTTGGTCGTCCAAATGAATCCAAGCTTCCAGCAATTCCCTTTGATGTAAATGCCTTCCATGAGAAGATCTTTGCGAAAATGCCAATGCCTACCTTTAATGTCCTCCCAGTGGATTGTATGCAATGCATTAATACCACCACTTGGGATTCTACTATAAGATAGGTGATAAGCATCGATGAAATACCTGCAAAAAAGCCAAACACGTTAGTCAGAAAATTGCTAACCAAACTCTCATCAAGGCTGATTTTTGTCTGATAGCTAATAGTATCCTCATTTCCTCCTAATTCCTTGTAACCTTCACTCTTATGTAAGGACATTGCATCTTGTCTTCATTAATAATCCTCCTTCCTTTTGATTCCAAATCCCAGAAACTGTGATATTCAGTATTTCCTTCATCTAGAGCATAATTGGCAAGGTGGTCTGCTATTGTATTCCCTTCTCTGAATATGTGTGTGACATTGAATATACTTTGTTCCTTCAATCTTAAAATCTCCTCTACATGTTCAGTAATATACCAAGGAGGCTTCCATGATTCCTCTATAATGTTCTTTAATAGCAAGGAATCTGTCTGCAGCCATATTCGGAAATAATTAAGATTTTTGCTCATCTTCAATGCCTCCACAATAGCTACCGCTTCTGATTCATTGTTGGTTCCTTCGGAAATCTCCCTTCCTTCTGCATATATCAAATCACCTACCCCATCCCTTATGCAGAAACCGATTGAACTCCTTCCTGGATTCCCTCTACATGCTCTATCAGTATTCACTTTGATCCACCCTCTTAAAGGAAATTCCCATAACACTTTATCAAATTTCAATCGAGGTGTGTATTGCTCCATCATTGTCAGTAAGTCCAGCCACTTGTGAGGCTCATGCAGTCCAGGCTTTTTCAGTTGGACTAGAGCTTGCAGAGTAGATGACACCTGGTAAATAACTCTGCTCACTGACACTGCATCTCCATATTTCAAATTGTTCTTCTCTTCCAAAGTTCCCATACAATGCATGCAGGTAAAGCTTGTAAGACTGGCTTCAACCTAGGTATAACTGCTGTTGTCCAACACTTTGTAATTGCTTGATGTAATGACAACCCTTCTAATGCAATTCCTGCTCTCCTCAGGAAGCAACTCCAAACACTCCTAGCTGCATTGGATGTGACGAACAAATGTACTAATGACTCCTCCTTAGGATCAGCACAGCACCAACATTTAGATGGCATGGAGTATCCTATTTTACGCAAGAAATCATCTAGTGGCAAACTGGCTTTCCACACCTTCCACAGGAAAAAGGATATCTTGAAAGGTAAACCTTTGACCCATATCATCTTGTAAGCAATTCTTGGGTTGTCTCTTCTCCTTAGGTAATCCCATGCAAACTTTACTGAGAAATGTCCCTGTGTTTCAAGCATCCAGAATGGTGTATCTAACTCTGCACATTCTTTTGGTGGTCTAATATTATGCATAATGTGGGTTGCCAAATCTTCAGGTAGAATCTGATAAAAAATTTCCAAGTTCCACATACCATTTTCAACCATATCATTGACATTGTGAATATCCGCATCAATACCAAACTCTTCAGGCACTTGAAAATATAAGGCTTCCAACTCAGTCCAATTGTCGAACCAGAATTGAGATGATCCTATTCTCAGTTTCCAGTAGATTTGATGCTCAATCAAGTCCCTACATTCTAGCATTTTTGTCCACACGTGGGATCCACGCTTTCAAGGTACAATTACTGCATTTAGTTTCTTGCATTACTTTTGACTAATAAATTCACACCATAAACTGGGCTTTGTCCTGAAATTCCACCACAATTTGCAGAATAGTGCCTTGGATACATCATGTAGGGATCTAAAGCCTATGCCTCCCTCCTCATAAGGCATACAAAGGTTAGTCCACGATGACCAATGTCTAGAGTTGCCTCCCACATTACTGCTCCAGAAAAATTTGGCAAAAATACTATGTAATTTGTTTATCGCATAACTTGGTGGATTAATTGCTGACAGCATATGAATTGGGATACTCTGCAGAACGTTTGCGGTCAATACAGCCCTGCCTCCTACAGATAGGAGTTTGCCTTTCCACGATTGTAATTTGTCCATAACCTTTGTGATTAATCCCTGGTAATAGTCACTCCTTCTTCTAGCATAAAAAATAGGACAACCAAGATAAGTCATTGGAAAACATTGTCTTCCTATACCTATAATCCTTTCAACCTTGTTAATCACTTCATTATCCATTAAATGATGCAGGTATATGGCTGATTTGCCTTTGTTCACCAGTTGACCAGATAATGATTCATAAGCTTGCAGAACCTCCATCACAAGTCTCAATGACGTTGCATCAGATGAGTAGAAAATGATTGTATCATCAGCGTATGAAAGATGGTTTATTTTTGGGCTCCATTTAGGTAGTCTGAATCCATAGAAATACAGGTTAATATGTAGTGAATTCAACCCTCGAGACAGTGCTCCTACTGCTAGAATGAATAGAGTTGGTGACAAAGGGTCACCCTGCTTAACTCCTCTTGATGATTTAAAGAAACCATTTGGCTGACCATTTATAAGAATTGAGTACCAATTATTCCCAATCAAATCAAATATCAAGCTAATAAGAGCTTCAGGAAATCCCATCTTCCTTAGTATTTTGGTCAGGAATAGCCATGATAACCTATCGTAAGCTTTTTTCATATCGAGCTTGATCACAACATTTGGACCTGCTTTTGTTCTCAACCTGATATGCATAATGATTTCTTGAGTTAACAGTACATTCTTAACTATGCTTCTGCCCTTCACAAAACCTGCCTGTTCCTCTGAGATTATGCTTGGTAAATATTCAACCAACCTTTCATGAATGACCCTCGAGAAAATCTTGTTAACAAAGTTGCTGAGACTGATTGGTCTCATGTCTGCAAAGGTAATCACTTCTTTTTTCTTTGATAATAAAACCAGGTTTATGTGAGTCACACTCTTTGGCAACTGTTGACTGCAAAAGAAAGTCTTGACAATGCCGACTACATCTTCTTCAATGATTTCCCAGCATGTTTGGTAAAAGGCTCCAGTGAAACCATCCGGTCCACCTGCTAAGTCCCCATTCAACCCCATAACTACTCTCTTCACTTCTTCATTGGAAGGCAAAGACATCAATCTTTCATGTTGATCGCTATCTACCATTGAAGGTACATGATTTAAAATATCAAAAGCATTAGGAACTGCACTCTCAGTAAATTGATCCTTGTAGAACTTTGCTGCTGCTTCTGCTATTAAGTGATCTTCTTCAATCCAGTTACCAAGGCTATTCTGGATCCTTGATAGTTTCAGCCTCTCCTTCTCCCATTAACTTGAGCATGGAAGAATTTAGTGTTTCTATTGCTATCTTTGAACCATAACATGCCAGCTTTTTGCCTCCAGAATTCTTCTTCTAATGCAAGATAGTTAATCATTTCAGCTTGGACCTGTTATAATCTTTGTCTATTCATCTGTGTAGGATTAACTTCAAATTGTCTTTCATGAACCAAGACCACCTCCTCCAGGCTTGCAATCTTCTGGAATATATCCCTATATGTAGCTCTTCTCCAGGTAGATAGTGCTTGATTCAGCTTCTTTAACTTGTACTTAAAAATGTAGAATGGGTTAGCACTAAAATCAACATTCCAATTCTCCTTTACTACATCTTTGAAGGTTTCACGTTTAGTCCAGAAGTTAAGAAATCGGAATGACTTCTTAATTGGGGGAGTTTCTATATCACATTTCAGCAGCATTGGCAATGATCAGACCCAATTTTGGATAGGTGAGTTACCTCCAATCCAGGAAAGGTCTGTTGCAATTCATTATTGCCAAAACATCCGTCCAATCTTTTAAAAATACAGTCCTCCTCTGATCTTCCATTCCACCATGTGAATATGCTTCCTTTAAATCCCAAATCTGTCAAGGTGTAGGTATTGATGCATTGTCTAAAGTCATCTACTTCAATGAGAGAAACTGGAAAACCCCCATCTTTCTCCTCCCCGTCCCATATCACATAATGACGCCTCCAACTAGCCATGGTATTGTCATATCTGATGCCATTGCATACAAAGTATCCCATAGTTCTATTATTTCAATGTGATCACAGTTGGCATAAACTAGTGTAAGGATGAGCTCAACATGTGTTTCAGTGTGCATTAATTTCAAAGTCAGCTGTTGAGTCATGTTATATAGAATAGTAACCTCAAAAATTTCATCAATAAAAGCCCAAATCTTGTTTGACATATTCACCACAGCCTGTGCCAAACCAATTCTTGCTCTATACCTCTCCATTTTATGAGACTGTTGCATAGGCTCTAGGATTCCTATAAACTCAAAATGATGTTTTATGTGCATTGTAATCAGCCTTTCAAATGCTTGCATTGTATTTACTGACCTGACATTCCATATAATTGCATCCATTAAATGTTTTTGGATTTGGACAGTGTTCTCCTTGTTTGTACTCCACTAACTGGGACAGTAGAAGTCTTTTTTGACTGTTTCTTCTTTCCTTTTGTTGCAGATTTTACTTTATCAATAAGCCTTGGCGATATATCACCCTGTTTGGCAATATTAAGGAAGTTCTGTGTAGTGGATTCCTCATCCATGTCTCTACCTTTAAGTTCTGCTTGGCCAAAATGGTCATGTTCTTCTATTGCTTCTTTTGATGTCACAATATCATATGCCTGATTGGTAAGTACAGCAGTTTTTTCAGCAGGTTCATTGGGCAACAGCTGTGAATTGTTCGAAGGAACAATACTTCCTGCTATATCCTGCACTGCGCTTGATGGAACAGTACTTCTTGCATAAATCTGTACTATCTTCTCTTGGTTCTTGTCTGCATTCTTCTCTTGATTCTTGTCTGCATTTTCAGCTTCTTTCAAGACATTACTAACAATAATATGTGAAGTCCCTCTTGGATATATAATATTGATGTTCCCCTCTTTTATCTTTTCTGTTGCTGCATATGTGCATTCACTTATGCTTTGAATATTGATTGCATTGGCATTACAATTAACACTTTGATCCTTATCTTCCACTTTATTTCCTCCATTTTCTTCATCACTATGCATTGTATCTAGAATCTGACCATCTTCTAAGACTTCCTCTGTTTGGTTGAGCCATAATCTCCCTCCTGCCCATTTTTCTTTTTCATTGGTCCTGAATTTCTCAAAATCTGTATCTTCAACAAATTCATTTTCTTTATTGTTTGCTAATTGTTGTTCCACTTTGGTGTCCTGTGAAGGAATGTCTTGACATGAAGTATTGACCTGAACTACATTATTTTTGAATGCTCTTGAACCCAAAAGGCAGTTGACTCATTGTGAAAATGCTGTTCATTCCCCAAATCTGTTTGTACACAATCAGCTGTTGATTCCTTATTTGTTGCATGATTTCTTATTGTTGTAGGATTGAAAGAAGGTGCTGCATGGTTCGGTTTCTTGGGTTGTGTCTTGGATGCTTGTCTCCTAGATGAGCTAGGAGAAGTTACCTTTTGTACCATTTGTCTAGTTGAAAAATCAAATTGCTGCTCCTCTGACCCATTTTCCACATCTGCTGTGCAATTATTTTGTTAAATATCATTGTTGCCTGTGGTTTTTTGAACTGGTGTTTCCTCCATAACTACCAGTTGGTTACCTTCATTAATCTCACCATTTTCAATTTCTAACATTGCAAATTAGTTGATTGTTTGTATTTGTTTTGTCACAGCTGTATTGTTAACAAGAACCATTTCTTTACCTTCTGCATTAGTACCTTCAGTTTGTTTGCCTTTGTTTAGTCCCCTATTATCGCGAACTTCCTTCCATTGAGGGCCTATATTACCTACTACCTTACCACTAGTAAGGATCATCAAAGGAGCATCATGTTTTGCAGGTTTCTTATTGCCTTGTTGCACAGTTTCAATATTTTCCCGCTGCTGGACTTTTTTGCGTTCCCTTAAATCAGGATTAATTCTCCTACATTCAATCCTATCATGTCCTTGTAACTTGCATTCTTTGCAGTACTTAGGTAGGTAATCATAGTTAATGGTTACCCATTCAATTCTTACATCTCCATTTGTCTCATTGAGAATTTCCATTCGAACTTTCTTTGGGAGGTCAGTTAACAGGTCCACCAGCACTTTCACACGAGCACAGCTAGGTCTAGTTTTCTTTACAGTGGCCAAATCCAATTGAAGAGGTTTACCTTAGGTGTCTCTTCTCCAACTTTAAATTTTGCATCATAGATCAAGGTTCTCAATTGATATTCATCCCCATGCTTATCCTTAACATAGTACACACCTTTTGACGAGAAATCTACATAATTTTGCCATAATGTAAATCTTATCAAAATGTGTCTATCACGTAGATATCCTATGTTGTATTCAGCTTTGATACCACACTGTAAAGGAACGATTCGACGTATTTCATTGATATCTGGCCATCCGTATGAAAATTTGCATACCACTGCTTGTTGCAATCCTTCCATATAGTTCATACGTTCTACTTCTGATTTAGTAAAGCAGACTGTTGGTTGTCTTTGAAAGTATTGAGCTTGTCTTGGAGGTATTGGCTCAACTGCTGCTCGTTCTTGCATAGTAGAATTGTTTGTTGTAGGTTTCACTGCATTTGCATAATCCATTATTTTTGGAACATTGCAGGTTGTCATGCTTGGCTGGGTGATGTTGCGGCAAGGATGGGGAGGTGGCCCAGCGGGTGGTAGCTGGCCACTGGCCATAGTGGCCATGGCAGCACTTCTTAAAGGAGTATTGATCTTCCTAGCTCAAACGTGATTTTTCAAAATTTGAAATAACGAAAATCAACCCAGATTAGCACTACACCAATCTGTTGCACCAAATATAATTTTTGCACCTTAAAAACTATGGCAAAATGCAACAGCTTTTGCTACTATGAAGCTACAGTAATTGCAAAAATCTTTTCCACAACCAAAGTAGTTTCGAAATCAGCTGAGAATTGTTATAAAACCATGAAGTTATTCAACAAACCTTAAACTTGAAAGAACCAATTCACGTAAGTAGCAGAACTGGATGCTACAGTAGTTCGTGAATAAAATTTAAGATCTGTTGCTTTTTGATATAGAACTTTGGATTAAAACAAAATTAGGTAGTTTGGTATAAGAAAGGTCTTCTTTTAAGATCAATTTTGTGATTATTTTCACACTTCACCCTCTCTTTTTTTTTTCTTTTTTTCTATTCTTTTTTTTTATTTTTCAATTGCCCTCAACTTTCATTGGTTCGCCAAATGACCCTTTTACCCTTGGAGAAATGCAACATGTAGCACATAAGATGCATCAAGATGGTCTGTTATTTTGGGTATACCTGTCCTAGACGGACCCAACCCCTGTGTTGAATCCCATAAGTCAAGTGCACATGATGCAAACAAACATTTCTACTAGGGATCCGGTATGAGGCTGAGTTATTCTAGGTTCAAAACTTGGGCATTTGTTCTAGACAGTGTACCCGAGCGGACAACTCGAGCTGAGGATAGGGCTACATACCGGGAACCAAAAGGTCATCTGGCTTAGTAACTTGTCTGAGCCTCTTTATTATTTCAAGGTATGACACTAACAGAATATGGAGTCTCAACCAGCGAGCACATCCCCGAAGATGAGAAGAGAAGGGTTTCGTAACAGTTTTATATATACAGTTCAGATAATATCAAAGCGGTAAAAAGTAACATTTTGCATATTAGGCCCAAACGTGTAATAAAATCAGATAATAAAGAAAGCCAAATACAACAATTATTCCAAGCTCGAATTCTCGAACCCTGAACTGAAGTTCTGGGTTCTAGTCGCCAGAGCTGTCACACCTCCTTTTTTTCTACTACACCCCATGGGAGGGTATAATAAAGGAAGTTATTTCCAACTTGAAGTGATAATCGAAACGGGATTTATTATTAAGAGAGTTCAGAATCGCCACTTGGGAGATTTATAGTGTCCAAAGTCACCGGTTGAAATCCCAAATAGAGGAAAAGATTGGTATGTTTAACAGTCTACGAATCAAAAATCCGAGTAAGGAATTCTATTAACACGAGAGAAGGTGTTAGGCATTCCCGAGTTTTGTGGTTCTAGCACGGTCGGTCAACTGTTATATTCGGCTTAATTATCTGATTTCAGTACATTTTGAACCTTTGTGCAAATTTTAACTTTAGCCGCTTTTATTCACTTTTTAGAGAAAATTACAACGTTATTAAAACACGTCTCGAACCACGTCACATAAATGTACCCGTAGTTTTGGACATATTTTAATATCGCTGAGATTTGGATTTGGGTCACATAAATGTGCACCCGAGTTTAGGAAAGTAATTATTAAAATACGCGCCAAAAGAAACTACATGTTTGCACTTTGTGAGGGCCATGAAAATTTACTAAATGGCACGTCTCGGATTCTAAGGTTGAGAGGAAGTTCAGACTAAGTGTTTGAGGTCCATAACTATTTTGTGTTGTCTAATATGGCTCGCCTCTATAATTAAAGAAGAAACTCAATTATTTAAACAAAAGAGGGGAAAGATTATACCATGGTGCAAGCTAACGAAATACTTTTCTGGAGGAAAAGTTACTGGTTTGAAGTTAAAAGGTAGGGCCCCTCGTGAGGCCCAATAACCTATACATGCAGTGCCTTTTGAATTACACATTACCAACAGTCCAGGATAGGGTCCACGAGGGAACCCAAATTGAAGCGAGACGGTCTTAACAAGCAGTGGGGTTCCTGGTTCGAACTCACACATCAACATAAAGAAACCGATTTTTACACTTAACTCTAGAACCCGCGTTACTTTTCCTCAGGAAATGGGAATGGGGCTTCGAACTTAGACAATCAGCAAAAGATATTCAAATCTCTAAAAAAATAGTGACAAATGGACTAAAACCTCAAGGCCCAATAAAAATAAAGCCTGAAAGGGCATGTCCAAAGGCCTGGACTCGACATCGAGTCCTTAACATCACAGATGGCCCTCTTACATTTAACAATAGTCAACAGCCTTCATAACACTAACATTAATCACTTTGAGATAATAATTAAACTCATGCTTCCACTAATTTTTAAAAGTTAATGCATGCCCTTTATGCTACCAGCTATTCAGCAAATTTGAATTGATATGAACAGGATCCAAAAGTGAGCAAAATCCCTGAGGCCAATATACAAACTTACTGAGATCTTCATAGCTGACCCCAAATCCTCAACCCAAAAGCATGACTCTATCATTACGACATTCTAAAAGACATATAAAGGCTAAAATGACATACAACTCTAAACTGCTAACAGATGCATTACTGAAAACAAGAAGGAAATAAAACATCAAAAGCTCAAAACAGTTTTCGCATTCAATTCAGTTTTCACTACAAAAAAATGCATAGGTATAGCCATTTTCCATCCATAGTTTATTAAATACCTGGAAAATGAGAAGAAACAAAGCAAGGGTAATCAGAGTTCGAGCAGCAGTAGAAATGAAACAGAAATCAGCCTCAAATCCAATATAACAGTAACCAAAACCAAGCAGCTTCTAACTCCAGCTTCTAACAGACTTGAATTTGATTTATGAATCCCAAACTCGAATTGAAACAAAACTCCAAACACCAAGTTCAGCTCGAAATCAGTATTTAAAACACCCAACTAAACCATCTTTACCCCCAAATGAATCATAAACGACTTCAAAAAGAGAAACCTTCAGGATCAGATCAAAGATCAATGGAAAAGTATTTCATTGAAGTTTTCAGTCATTTTTTGTGTGTTTTTTTTTATTTTTCTATTTAATCCTTGATACAATAGTAAGTTGTGCAGCTTTCTATGTTTTCTGGATTTTCAGCTCTCTCCTCTTGAAAGGCAAGTTAATGTGCCTTTATAGGCAAGAAAATTAGGGCAGATATTTGGTTCTGATTTTGCACTTTAGCCCTCTTGCAATTTTCCTTTTTGCCTAGATATCCTCTAGTTATTGACTTTCTACCCAAGTTAACTAACCAAAATCCTGAAATTGGCTAGAAATTCCTGCTAGAACATTCCTATTTCAGTTATGAAAAGATTCTCTAACCTAGACTACCCAAACTACCCCTCGACCCCTAGTTATTTATCCTTGCAAACCAATCTGGGTCAAGGATCAATTTTGACCCAACTGAATCGGGATAAACCCAAAAACCTAGCCCTCAGTACCAGAAATCTACTTGGCCCAACTAGCAACCATCTAATTAACAAGTTGTAAACAACAAATAACACAGGACAATTAAAACTATGGCCTAAATGTTCTACTAATTAAAAGTAATCCAACTAACAATTTAAAACAAAATTGACTTTACAAACTATCTATACTAATTAATAAAATGACTCACAGTTAATCATGCATGAAGCACTAAACTATGGAACAAATAAAAATGATTCAAGAAAAGAGGAACAAACAGAAAACAGAGAAACAAATGAAAAGAAAGATTAAACCGAAGAAAGAAAAAATACCTAAAAGAATAAATTTGGGGTATGTAAAAGGGAGCCTGGATCTTCAACTTTTAAGATTTTCGGCCAATTATGATATTAATCATGTGTTCTTATAAAGAACACACGAATAAAGTTATTTTGGACCTAAACCTTCCACAGAACCCAATTTGGGATAATTTTGGATTCTAGGGTTCACTTCGATCTTAGATTCGAGAAGCTTGGGTAAGATTTGAGGGAAATTGATTTGGGATTTGGGAAGAGGGGGTCGTGATGGTTCTATGGTGTTATTTTTGGTGGGGTTTGGGAGTGGCGCCGCCGGGTTTCAGGTGGGGGGAAGGGGGCGGCGGGTGTTAGGGTTTCAGAAAATAGGGTCTCTAAAAGAGACGAAGAAGGGGGGCTAAGGGGTCTTCGAACCGTTTTAAATCCTGAGATCGTCACTTCTGAGCCGTTAGATTTACTAACCTCGACGGCTCAGATCCAATCGGCTTGAAACGATATCGTTTTGCTATGAAGGTGAATTGGACAGGATAATGGGGTACATTTTGGCCTGGCCTGCTTGGTCTTTTGGGAGGGATACGTTTGGGCTGGGGAAATTAATTCAACGAGGCCCAAAAATTCGGCTCCCTCATTTCCCACTTTTTTTTTTCTTTTCCTTTCTCAAACTAAAATTAAAACCTACATTAATTACTAAAACCTAATTAACCCTAAAAAACTAATTAAACCTATATGATAATTATCACAAAACAAATTTAAAAGAAACACTACTCAAAATCAATGCCAAAAATTAAAAATGCAAATTAAACTATTTTTGTGATTTTTTTTTTATGAAACAACTTAATTACTAAATAATTTTTAAAACGCAAAGTTAAATCCTAAATGCAAAAATGCAATATATTTTTTTGTATTTTTATGAATTAAAATGCATAGACAAAAATGCAAACAATTAACAAAAAATATCACAAAAATTTACAAAATTGCAAACCCTGAAAGAAGCTATTTTGTTTTTAATTTCTAGGAGTAATTCATATAGGGAAAAAATTACGTGCTCACAAGGATGTGGGAACTATCTTACTGGAGATCAATCCAAATTCTCCACCTTTCGCGAATACAACAGACATGATGTCATTGTTACAGCAGATAATACAGTCCATAATGTTGAGAAGGAAGGCACTGTTGTGATCAACGAGAAGCAAAAAAATACTATCACCCTCAACAGTGTCTTTCATGTTCCAGGAATGAAGAAAAATCTATTTTCAGTTGCAAATGTTGTAGATGCTGGAAACTATTTGCTATTTGGCCCACGTGATGTGAAGTTCCTTCGAAATATCAAGGTGCTCAAGGAAGATATCGTTCACTCAGGTAAGAGAGTTAATGATTTATATGTCTTATCTGCCTCTAATTCATATATTGAGAAGATGAGTAGAAATGATAATACACATCTTTGGCATGCTAGACTTGGACATCTAAGCATGAATAAATTAAAAGCTATGGTAAAGTTGAATCTAGTAAAAGGTTTGCCTAACTTAAAAAAATTGGGTGGAGGAGAGGTTTGTGAATGATGTCAATATGGAAAGTCACATCGTCTTCCATTCGACAGATCTTTGTCAAGGTGCAATGCCCCACTAGAACTTATTCATAGTGAATTGATGGGGCCAACGAGAACTCCTTCATTTTTAGGCTATTCTTGTATGCTAATTTTCATTGATGATTTTACTAGATTAACTTGGGTTTATTTTGTGAATCAAAAGTCAGAAGTTTTCAGTAAGTTTGTGGAGTTCAAAGAAATAGTTGAAGGTGAACTCGATTCCAGAATAAGGCGGTTGCAAACTGATAATGGCGGTGCGTCCATATCAGATGAGTTTCTTTCCTTTTGTCATCAGCATGGAATTAAAAGAGAGTTGACATGTGCTGATACGCCACAATAAAATGGAGTGGCTAAAAGGAAGATCCGACACTTAACTGAGACATGTAAGAGCTGGCTTCATGCCAAGAATTTACCTAGAGCCTTGTGGGCTGAAGGCGTGAAATGTGCAGTATACGTGATTAACAGGATGCCGCTTTATCCAAACAATATGAAGTCTCCCTATGAATTAATTTTTGGAGAAAAGCCTAGCGTGAAACACCTCAGGGTTTTTGTCTCTATTTGTTATGTTCACATTCCGGATTCTCAACGGAGCAAGTTGGATGCCAAGGCAAGGAAATGCATCTTTTTCGGATATGATGAAAGAAAAAAGGGATGGAAGTGCATGGATCCTAAAAATCATCTCTTTGTTGTCTCAAGGGATGTCATATTTGACGAAGTGTCTTTGTATTATGGAGCTGCATTGGATGGAGCGAGTTCAAAAAACTTAAATAATGGAGATTCAAGCTTGCCCATTGCGGGTGCTTCTCTAGATAATACGGATACCGAGGAGTTAAGAGAAAGGGGGAGTCCTGGACCTCAACAACATGAAACTCAGGAAGAGGATGATTCAAGTGGTTCGGGAAGGCTAAAAAGAACTATTATCAAGCCAGCTCGCTTCAGAGATGAAAATTTTGTCAGTACGTATTCCTGTTTCTTTGCAGGACCAATTGATGATGAAGAACCTTCCTCATTTGAAGAAGCTAAAGGAGTCAAAGAGTGTGAGCTTGCTATGGATGATGAAATGGAGGTTGTGATGAAAAATCAAACTTGGAGCCTTGTGCCAAAACCGAAGGATGTACAACCCATTTCTTGTAAATGGGTTTACAAAATCAAAAGAAGAGCAGATGGAAGCATAGATAGATATAAAGCAAGGCTAGTTGCTCGGAAATTTTCTCAAAAGTATGGTGAATATTATGAAGAAACCTTTAGTCCGGTGGCTAAGATGATCTTTGTCCAAGTTATGCTAGCCTTGGCAGCCTCGCACAATTGGAAGTTATGGCAACTTGACATGAAGAATGCTTTCTTATATGGAGAGCTTGACAAAGATATTTATATGGAGCAACCACCCGGGTATGTCTCTAACTTACATCCTGATCATGTCTGCAAACTTAAGAAGGCACTTTATGGCCTCAAGCAAGCTCCACGAGCATGGTATGGAAAAATTGCTCAGTATCTACATTTCTATGGCTATGATGAATCACAATCAGATCCTAGCCTATTTGTTAAAAAACAAGGAGACTTGCATATGGTTGTTCTTTTGTACGTGGATGATATGATAATAACAGGAAACAATGAAGAAGAAGTTGCTAGGCTTCAAGATGAGCTTTCCATAAGATTTGACATCAAGAAGTTGGGAGAGCTACACCATTTTCTTGGCTTAGAGGTGACAAACATGAACAAAGGGATCTTCGTCACTCAAGAAGGATATGCCAAGAAACTTATTGATAGGTTTGGATTGAAGCAAAGCAAAACATGTTCTACTCCTCTTGAGATAAGCACAAGGTTAAGGCAAGATGAAGGCTCACTTCTTGCAGATCCCAAGCCTTTTCGAGCTCTCGTTGGAAGTCTCCTGTACTTGACTATTACAAGGCCGGACATTGCGTTCTCGGTAGGATATGTCAGCAGATTTATGCAAAGTCCAAAAAAGCCTCACTTAGAAGCTACAAAGAGGATTCTAAAGTATATCAACTCAACATCAGACATGGGCTTGTTCTTCCAGAAGAAGAATGATTTGGTGTTAGCTGGTTATGCGGATGCTGATTTTTGTAGTGATTTGGATGACCGAAGATCAACATCAGGCTATACTTTCCTTTGTGGTGGAACAAGTGTTTCTTGGTGTAGCAAAAAGCAAGACTCAGTTTCCTTGTCAACCACGGAGGCGGAGTATAAAGAGTTGCTCTCACTGCTCAAGAATGTGTATGGCTACAAAGACTTGCTGAAGACTTGCATCTACCTATATCAAAGCCAACTGTGATTTATGGAGATAATCAAAGTGCCATCAAGCTTGCAAACAATCCAATATTCCATGCAATTTATTCGGGAAAAGGTTCTTGATGGAACTATCAAAACTTTGGAAGTGCGAAGTCAGGAGAATATCGCCGATATCTTCACCAAGTCACTTGCTAAAGCTTCGTTCGAGTTCTTCCATGACAAGCTTGGAGTAGTTTTCAAAAATCACTTTAAGGGGGAGTGTGAAGAAAATAAAGTTGATTTTTTGGAAAAATATAGAATTCTCTAGAACGTCCTAGTGTAATATCCTTGATATTTATCTAGTAGACATATCTAGATGTTCTAGAATGTTGTGGGAAGATAAGACATATCTAAATATTCTAGAGTGTTGTTAGAAGATAAGGTTGCTAGAATCTTCTTTGTACATTATTTAGTATCATATCTAGAATCATCCATAGGCTAGTATAAATAGGGGGTGTCTTGTTCATTTGTAATGAAGCCAAAATCAAGAAAAATCTTCTTTCCTAAACAAAGTTCTCCTCTTCAAAACTTTTCTTCTCTTTTGAAAGTTTCCTCTTCCTTAGTTGAATCCACCAATCTTAGTTAACGATCTTGGGCTAGCAGAAGGTCTCCGAATAATACTCTTCTTCTGCTATTCTTTACAATAGTCTTAGTTCCAACATCAATACAATTTAAAAGACATCCCGAAATCAATTTTTACCGTTTTTATAGTGGGGGTCTAAAATATTCTGCAATCGTCCGCTTGTATACCAACCAATTATAGCACCACCACTGCCATCGACTAGGAGCGGCAAATAGGCGTGTCGGGTCGGATATGGTTCGGGTCAAAATGGATAATTAAAAACGGATCAATTATTTGACCCGACTCAATATTTAATACGGATAAAAAACGGATTAACTGGCGGATAATGTGGGTAACTCATATTATCCATAACTTCTTGTATATGATCACTTTGGGGAGAATTCTTAGTCTCCCTAACTTGAGGAACCCCGCTTTACAAATATAAAAGTTAGACTCATTGGTTATCCATTTTCTAAATGGATAATATGATTCTTCTCCATATTTGATCCGTTTTTAAAAAGTTCATTATTCAATCCACATTTTAATGAATAATATGGGTGATTAACTATTTTCTTTTAACCATTTTGCCACCCCTACTATCGACACTCTTAAAGTTGAAAAAAATAATCAAATTAGCCATAAGTTTAGGACATTTTATGATAAGGCTAATGATCGACCGTGTCATGTACAATTTGCTTTTACTCAATAACTTAGGTGCTTTGTAGACGAAGAAGACATAAAGTGTACTATAATCAATGGCACAAACCAAAATTGCCTATGCAAGTCTCTGCATTTGGTGGCAGATATGCAAAAAAAAAACTTTAGTCCAAAAACTTGAAGAGAATTGCCGCAAGCTCAATATCTCCAATAGAACTCATTTTACTATCAACCCGACCTAATGAATTACAAGGTACAACCACTCGAACAAGGCATGGAAAAAGAGGGGGAAAGAAACATGTCATCAGTAGGAAATGTAAAATATCGCAGATTATAAAGTATCGAAAATTCCAAATAATGTTTTCTCCTCCACCTGGCAAAGATTGTTCCCTGCCTTCCCACATCTAATACCGTCTTATGTTGTTTCACTACTTTATCTGTCCTTTTAGTAATTGATTGTTTAATCCGATTCACTTAGACGGGGCACGGTGGAACGTCAAGAGTAATACCAGCTTGGATTTGGCCCCAACCAATAAGACGCCAGTGCTTTTCAATTCTCCGGCTAAGAGCAATTTTTTCACCTTTGCTTGTACACACTGGGGATGTCAACTGCAGTTTCGCGAACACATTTTTAACAGCAACCACTCGAGCCCCAGTTGACATAGAACCTATATTTAACATAAGGATTTCTCCCTTTGCCAACTTGGAAACTTTACCCTGTCTTTCCGAGTCCTTTGTCCTCACACCCAAAAGACGGCGGAGCAAAAAGAAATTCACCTGCAATACAAAGGAGTAACACCAGATTCAATTAAGGATATGCAAGTGCGTGGCCTTAAACAATTAATTGGAGCTAACAAGCAAACCTAAATAACTGTAGTTAATTCAGAAACAATAAATTATACAAAGGATATGATAATTCTTTAGAACAAATAACCGTTACAAACTTGTATACAAAGGCAAGTATTAGTTATTCCATAGGCTTCTGAAGTGTTTGAAATGAGCCATTTACCTCTAGTTCGACAAAAACTTCAGGAAGTGACCCAACCTCCCCAAGAACCTGACCCACCAATCGATCAGCACGTGTCAGCGTCGGATCCATGGTTGTTCCAACTCCAATTAGGCCTCCAGGTACAGCAAATTGTAGTTCATTTTGCTCAGCAAACAATGACACGATTCTTGAATATATGGGGGTACATTTAATGTTGCCACTCTCATCCTTGACAACAATACCTGGACGAACCTCGATCAATTGATTTACCTTCAACACACCCTGCACAACGAATTCAACTACTGACTCAAATATGTAAACCCTGCAACAAGATTTTCTTCATGTCCAGGTCAAAACAAGCACCGAACTACAATTAAATGATGAAAACAACGGTCTGTGGGTGGAACACAAAGTTCTTATGGCAAAAGAGATACTGGAAGTTGTAGCAAACAGCTAGCTCAAGGAAACAAGAAACATACCTTTAAAATACTGCCACCAGCAACGCCACCTCTGATATCATCAACTTCAAACCCAGGTTTATTAACATCAAACGACCGAATAACAATCATATTTGGTGGTGAAGTGAAATCCCTCACAGGAATGGGAATCTTTTTCACAATATATTCAGCAACAACATCAATATTATACTTCAGTTGAGCAGAGATTGGTATAACTGGGGCACCATCTGCTACAGTTCCCTGAAAATGGTGTTGAAGTACAGTATCATGATATAGCTTCACATATCAAGCATAGAGACAGTGCAAGGCTAACCAATACCATATACCACTAACCTGAATAAATTTCTGAATAGCTTCATGCTGATTGATGGCAACATTTTCCTGAACAAGATCAACTTTATTTTGAAGAATTATTATATGTTGGAGGCGCATAATTTCAACAGCAGCTAAATGTTCAGAAGTCTGAGGTTGGGGACAGCTCTCATTGGCTGCAATTAGAAGTAATGCTCCATCCATAATGGCAGCTCCATTAAGCATGGTAGCCATGAGAATATCATGACCCTGCATAAAAAAACATAGTATAAATGCATACTCGCTAAAAAATATTAAATGGCTTATAGACAATTAAATTTATCATACGGTGATCTAAAGAATTGACATGATAACAAATGTAGGGAAAATTTATACGCCTTCAAATTTTCAATCAACAAATCTTTTAATGTACTAAAAATGTCCACTCACAAATGACCAGTGAAGACACAGCAGAAGTGGATGAAAATATACAACTACCAAGGGAAGATAACTATAGATCGAAAAGTTGCAAGATACAGCATGAGATGGCAGAGGAGATGCTTAGCCATCTTCACTATGATTAATTTAATGCAGCCAATGTTAATGTGCAACAAAAATATGGATTCCCTTCTATGAATTTGCCTTTTATTTAATGATATGAAAGCAAGTCATTGGCCTAAATCCTTATGCTTAAAGAGGATAGTACCTAAACATAGGCAAGTGAGGACAAACTCAACTTCATGTTGACAAATCGCACAAGCTCAGTACTCAAAATCTAAAGCCATCAAATAGACGCAGAGATTTTCAGTCAAAGGGACAATACAATAAGCACCTTAGAAACTTGAAGGGTTCAAGATGCTAAGTTGGGCTTCACCAATAATTCTTTAAATAAAATCCGCCAAGTAAAAACTCTCTCTAAAATAGGACGAATTGCAAATCGGATCAAATAGGAACTTGAGCTCTCACTGCATGAAAAATAAGCTTTGGCAGCGAGCTGAAGCTCCCTACAAACAAAGCAGTAATGATCCACCCAAAGACTTTTTTGATACTTCCATTTTGGTTTTATTCTAGAATCACGATAGCTAAGATATTCAATGGTATATTCATCTCAAAAGCAATGATACAACAAATGTTTATCACCTTGTAGATTAACTTAATACGAGCAAGATTGAATAGTCGATTGGCAAGTTAGATACTTACAGGACAATCAACAAAAGACACATGTCTCAGCAATTTCATCCTGCAGGTCTCAAAACCAGGGACATCACACATTGGACTGTCTTCTTTACCACTTCCATATGCCCTGAAAAGATATCTGTTAACTCACAACAAACCAGATGAAGCAGAAGAACAATTTTCCCAAAAATTCAAGAGCTTACTTGTAGCACATGGGTCTAGGACAGCGCTCATCTTCACATTTGTATATCTTTGCATTAGCATACCCAAGCTTAATTGTAATGTTACGCTCTAGCTCATTCTTAAAACGAACAGTCTGCAGAATTTAGGGGAAGAATTAATTGTTATTTTCAAGTAAAATAGAATCTGAACCTGTGCAAAGGCTTTTTTATAATGAAAAGGCAGGAATATTATTAATGAGTACGATGAAAGTAGAAAGAGAGTGCAAAAGAGAAGACTTCTTCCTTCTAGACACTGAAGGAATGCAATACACCCAACAGTGAAACTATATGATATAATCATTTTCCTACAACACATAAGAAGACTCTTCAAACATCTAGTTTTATACAAGAGATGTGCTCAATTTTCCAGAAAAGCATCTATCATTTCTCTCTAACCGGATGTTCAAGAAAATGCAGCTAGGCACTATCCCAGTAGAGACTGCTTCCCATATCTGATGACTGAGTATACCGACTTTTTAAGGCCAGTTTAATGCTTCCTGTCATGACCCATTGTATCCCAAGAATCCCAAGAACCATAGACCATATCTGCCTGGTGAAATCACATTGCAGTAACAGTGATCTACTGGCACGTAAACTTCTACTCATAAAAAGCATCTACTGTAAAATAAGCTCCTGAATAAGGCAAGCACCATGAGTTGCATTCTCAAGTAAAACAGACAACTCTTGGCGGAACAATACTCATCCAGATTACATATGGCCAGTTTTCAGACCTTCACAAGGTAGGAGTAAGATATGCGTACACACTACTCTTCCCATACCCCACTTATGGGATTACACTAGATATGTTGTTGTCTTCGGCAACAAATTAATAACATGCCTTGACAGAAAATTAATTGCCTTTCCATAGCAAAGAATCAACCACCCAAATGCAACATGCTCTTAGCTTTTCAAGCATGTTTAAAACATTATTCTATTTATAAAAATTGTTGTTATTACCCTCTATGCATACATATGGTACTACTAAGAATGCAAGCTGTACGAGGAAGATTAGATAGAACTAAGGACTGAAGATCATCATGTCAAACCAATCACTAGGATGAACAAGCCACAAACACAAGAACATCATCAGGGATCTCAAAAGTTGATTTCTCTAGCCTAATTTTCCATTACTAAAAGAGGATCCATCTCATTGCAGGAATTTAAGCTATATGGTATACTCTAACCATGCTAAATGCAGAAAGAGCACATTGAGTTTATTTCTTCACAACAACAGAGACAAAGATAAAAGGAAAACAGAAGAAAATGAGAAAACCCTACTAATGCAATGTCTTACCAGAATTTGATGAATTACATAAATGTAGAAAAAGAAGCAGTATTAACTTGGCAATCAACAATTCAACATCAATCAGTTATACTAATAATGGGTTATCTACAATTAAGAGGTGCTATCACATCTTATTAAATCGACATATGATTTGTATTCAACTAAGAAGCAGATGAAAAGGGACAAGCTCACATCCAACAGGAGTCTTATGAACTAAAGGGAAAAACCTTCTATGCTTAAATTAAACGCCATTAAAACTCTGAAACAAAGATATACCTGCACACCAGATATAGCTTTTACAACTGTTGACTTTCCATGAGCCACATGGCCAATGGTACCTAGCAAAAGGAATTAAATTCAACACCAACTCCAATAACGTATAAAAGTGTGTCCAGAAAAAGATAGTTAAAAAGGACAACAATCAGAATACCACTGCACTCCAATTCCAATATACAGAATAAGGGAATGCAAAGCAGATAAAATGTTCAACAATCATTAGTTTACCTATGTTTATGGTAGCCTGACGAGAAATCACTTCAGGTGAAAGTGGATGCAGCTGTGCTACATCCAACTTGCTTAGGTCCTGCTCCATCAGTCCTTTTCTAGACATTTGGGATGCTCCTTGCTAATTCAGAGATCAGTAATTTTTGAGTCTGTAATTTGGAGCAGAGATAAAGAAGGTCATCCACATAATTGCAGGTGACTTAAGAGAGAAAATCAAGCAGTCTAGTAACAAACTCAAGGCATAAAATCACATGTAAGTGACCTTAATCAAGAATATTTGTATTGTTAGACAAAGAAGAATATTATTCCTTTATATTCCTCAAAGCTCTTACAGAAAGTTTTGTTTCTCCCTTATATGGTAGAAAGGGTAGCACCCAAGGGTCAGGCTTAGTGGTTAATGAAGTGGATCAGTAACCATGAGGTCAAGTTCAAATCCTAGCGAGGCAAAAGCATTAGGCGGCTTCTTCCTATTTGTCCAAGCTTGATAGACAAAGTTACCTGGCACCTGTGTTGGTGAGAGTAGCAGGTACCTTATAGAATTAGTCGATGTGCGTGCGCAAGCTGACTCGGACACTATGGTTAAAAAAAATAGTAGAACCTTATCAACAACAGAGTGATCTCCAAACGACACACTCCAACTGGAGAGCAATCAATCAATAAACATCCCGAACATCTCAATGCAGTAATAGGAGGAACTCTAAGATTCAACAGAGCTTAGTTACAAGTTTTGGCAGACATGACCAATTGATAGGTGATGGCATGCCAGTGGGACACAAAGACATGCTAGAATTGCAAAGTGCAATATACTAAGGAAGATTTTTTCTTTCTTTCAAACTAAATTAGAGAACAAAGAAACAACTCAAAAACAAAAGTTAGAAAAGAGTGTTAATAAGAACCAGTACTAGACCCCCCCCCCCCCCCCCCCACC